>DVZL01005694.1:0-11882 GCA_018236625.1 Lasaia peninsularis
AGTGAAGGATTCGGAGTTTTAGGGAGAGGAATAATAAAAGCCTTAGCCCAGGCAGCAGGAAAAGTACCCGTTTCTAAAGAGTAATTTAATAAATGAGTAATTCCTGGTGCAAGGTGCTTAATAATAGGATATATCATATTTCTTCCTAATCCATCACTTTAGACTTAATAGATCCTGTAAGTTTTAAAACTTCATCTTTAGTTATGGAGGAGAAGGAGAATTTGTCACTGTCAGAAAAATGGCAAGTAGTGGTAAGAATATTGTCAATTGTGTCGGCTTTTTCAGAAGCAGAAAGTAATGAAGCTGTATTGAAATGCTTATTTAGGTCATTTAAATTAACAGAATGGAAATCTAAACTATCCTGAGAAGCAGGTACGCCTAAAGATTTCAGAAATTTCCATGTGTCAGCCAAAGAGCTGTTACAAATTTGTGATTGGATATAGTTTCGTTTAGTTGCCCTGACCAGATTGTTACAACGATTTCTCGCAACCTTATACTTATCCCAATTGCTCTCACAACGATTACTTTTAAACTCACGAAAAGTCTGATTGCAACATCTACATAAATATAAAACTAACCGGGAATTTCCTACCACTGACTGATGGCCTGGTATACAAAAAACCTATATTTCATTAAGATTTGCTTCATCATCCTATATACTTAATTTGTAACGTTTTTTTATCTCGTTGCGCACTATTGCAAATAGTAGATCAGCACTATTGTAGTATCATCGACGCTATGTATTTAAAAAAAAACGTCAAATGATACATGATTTTGGATATTTTCACACACGCCTTACGTCATTTTAAAAGGGTAGTGTCTCAATTGATAAACGATTTTAAAAATTCTTCCGTGTGTGGGTCCTGGTTCCGTTGTAGAATAGGCCAACTGCCTCCCACCCAGGCAGCTCGTAAGAGGCGAGCACAGGGTCTATTGGTGGTAGAGTGTTGCAACGATTCGCCCGAATTGGTAAAGCCGGTTGTAAAAAAATATTCCTGCCGCCATAATGACATTGTCGTCATCCGGTCCGGAGAGAGGATACCGGGAATTGAAACAAAGATCTCACGCGTCAAAGTCAGACACAGAGATATTTACTATATATTTTATTTAACATATATAACAACAGTGGCGTAGCGTCCCTTGGCGGGGCCCCGTATAAAAAAATTGTTGGGGGCCCTTATATGAGGATAAATAATTTTCACAAAAGAAAAAAAATATTGTGAAAAGAAATGTTTATTTATTATAACATAATTCAACCATTTCATAAATAGAAATCAAAATTTTAATATTCATTCGCCTTGCCTTTTTTTTGGCAAACTGATTTATTAAATCATTTATGGCTGATGATGATTTTAGTTTTTCTAAAGTTTCTGGTTCTATGGACAATAGAGAGACGTCTGACGGCCGTTCTTGTCCCAACGAAGTTCTTAAGTAACTTTTTATTTATTTTTTCCTTACACACTTTGGGAGCCCCCGTGGCCCGGGGGCCCCATATAATTGATACGGCAGATACGGCGGTAGCTACGCCCCTGTATAACAGTATATTATATACGCGGTTTTAAAATTTACCACCGGACCAGAACGCGGCCACTCAACGGGAAGATCCAAAACCGAGATCGAGTCTCGCATATTACTCCAGTTATAATCGAATAAACATACACATAAATATTATCTCCCGTTGGTCACTGGATGGCTCAATATTTAGATATTGTGTCACCGAACTCATCCTTGTTGTCCATCCTTGAGACCTTGAAACTCTATAGTTCGCGTTCAAATTTCCTTTCGAGAAGTCGGTCAAACTCCGACACGTACCAACGAGTATTTCTAACCTATGCACATTTACTGAGTACTCTTGCGGTGAAGGAAAACATCCTGAGGAAACCCGGAATCGTGTAAACGAATTCAACCTAATCTAGGTTTTGGCCTGGTAGTCGTTCTGGGTTTGAGAGGTCAAATAGCAATTGCTCTGGTGCCCTCGTTAAATCCTCTAGATTAAGTAGCCGACCCCGATATCGTCTATAGATACAAATAAATTTAATTGGAGTGTCTGTATACATACAGACATTATTAAAATAACCGCTATTTACGAAATGCTAATGTAACTTTACAAGGTACCTACATTATACCAAAATAGTATATTTTAGATTTTGGCTCTCTGTTTGTCTATCTGTTTGTACTGCTGTTCTCTGAAACGGCTGGACCAATTTTGATGGGACTTTCATTCGCAAACAGCTGATTAGATCAATTTGTGTTCTTTGTCCAGTAATATTTATTTACTTTATTTTATTTTATTAAATATAAACGTGGACGGAGTTGCAGGCACAGCTAGTCTCATATAAAACGGACATAAAACCTTATCGATCGATATCAATAGACGAAGACCGTTGTCATGAGAAGAGCCCATCATGTCTTCCATGCCATTTTAATAGAAAGTCAAATATAGAGAAATTGTTTGTTATACAACAAAAGTTTTAACCATTTGTAGTCCTTTCTATTTTGTCAAAAGAATTAAATTTTACTGACAAAAATTAATTAATAAAAAATGGGTCAGTAACTGTTGGCTTCATTATTTGGAGCGGAAAGTTTGCAAACGAGTCGGATAACCGGCAACTCCCCCGCCTCCTGTGCCGCGGAGTGTGGCGGATTGTCAACTTGCAAATTGTTAAATTTTGTAAACCATGAGGAAATGACGGGGCCGTGAGTCCTGCTTTCAAAGTCTAAGTAAATCAAACACTGCGGTATCTTAATTTATTTCACACGTAATTTATGTTTGTGTTTGATTGTGTGCATGCGTGCGTGCTTGTGTGCGTGGGTGCGTGCGTGCATGTGTTGTATATATGTATGGATGCACATATATAGTTATATGTTCGGGTGGAATTTTGAAACTCAATTTAGAAGCAAATATCTGAACACGTTTCATTAACATGTTAATGTAAGTACGGTTGTTGGATGACGTCATTATAAATTCAACATGGCGGAAGACCTAAGACGGCGGACTAGTAAATGTATTGTGGACTGTATTTATATAAAATTTTTAAATGGTAATTTTTTTTAATTAATTTTTTAATGGCATTTTTTTCAACTTGGATAACAGCAGTAGCTAAGGAGGGGCAATTCAATCGTCGTCTCGTCTACTTCAATGTTATTTAGATAATTTGGTCCTATATACACACAAACCGTAATAATTATGTATGTATTGTACCTATTATAGAAAAACATTTATTGTTTGTGATTAAGCCATTAAAAAATAAATAAGTCATTTTATGTTTCCGCTGTGAAAGCAATGACAATAATATCAAAGTTAGAAAGTACTTAATGGAATTCAATAACTGGACGATGCAATACATCGGATGGAACGACGACTTGGTCAAAGACGTGTACATTTAAATATCAAAAGCGGAGTAGCAGAAGACATGGAGGTGCTTCTAGATTTAATAATAAATATGATGTAACCGCTCGGTCAAGTCCGAGTTGGACTCATGCAGAAAGGGCTCCCTATCGTATCTAAAAACAAAAAAAAACGCGTTTACATACAATAGCATGCGATTACTTAGCTTAGCTTACGCAATTCATTATTAAACCTCATCATCTGTTTACATTAATAGAACTATTTTATAAAATATTCAATCTGTGCTACGTAAAATGTACCGCCATCTAAACACGGATAGCGATATCTATTGATTATAGGAAAAAATCTCATTTCTTGTACGGGAAGCCCCTAAACATTTACTTAATTATATATTCTAATATTTATTGTTAAAGCAGCAACAGAAGAAGACAGATCTTCTAATTCTACTGTTTAATTATCACGGTTCATGAGATACAGCCTGGTGATAGACAGATGCAAACATACGGATAGCTAAGTCTTAGTTACAGGGTCCCGTTTTAAACCTTTCGGTAAACCCTAAAAAGTAATTGGCATTACAACACCGGCAGGTGATACGCGGGGGGATGCCGGTGGTGGGGAGGCCGGCATCCCTCATTGTCTGCCTGATTAAGCGCCACCACCACCACGACAAATTGCACCCACCATATTACTAATTACCAAATGTAATTACTCTCCCCGATGTGTTACCTACTTTATTTGAAACTAGCGACCTGCCCCAGCTTCGCACGGATATACTATGTACATGTTATATACATAAAAACCTTCCTCTTGAATAACTCTATTTAAGAAAACCGCATCAAAATCCGTTGTATAGTTAAGTTAAAGTTTAAGCATACATAGGGATATAGGGACAGAGAAAGCGACTCCGTTTTATACCATGTAGTGATGTCGAGCGTAGTTGGTATTCCAATTTGACTCACGAGTTTCCGGGTTCGTTTACCGGGTAAGAGAACTTATTCTTATGATTTTTCCAGGTGCCCGATATGGCGACGGACTTGCCACCTACACTGTCACAACTAAGTACTTACTTTTCAAGGATAGTGGAGTGACGATGATTTTTTTGTTAGAGAATGCACAATTATATTAACCCGAACATATTTACATACCAGGTCAATTGACGTTGATACGAGGAGATCTACGAATCCTAAATGTAACTACAATCTGTAACTAGCTGTGCCCGCGACTTCGTCCGCGTTTTTATTTAATTATTTTATATATTTCTAAAATACAATTTTAAAACGAAAGTAGCCTAGGCCGTTTCTTGTTACATCAGCTGTCTGCCAATAGAAGTTCCGTTAAAATCGGTCCAGTCGTTTCAGATATTAGCGAGTACAAACAAACAAACAGACAGATAGACAGACAGACAGACATATAGACAGAGAGATAGACAGACGACAAACAGATAGACAGACAAAATTCTAAAAAATGTTGTTTTAATATACGTACCTTGCAAATATGCACTTAGTAAAAAGCGCTTATTTTGATATTACATACAGACACATAAATTTTATTTATTTGTAAAAATTTAACAGTCTTCCTAAATATAAAGTAGGTAGTAAGTTGACAATCTACAACCAATTAGCTTTTATATTATACGACAGCGGTGTCAAGAGCTTTCAAAGCCAGCGTGTTTGTATAAAGAGACTAATGAATGTAGAGGAAGCCAGACCACTATATAAGAATCACGCACTTAGTACTCGATACTCGTTGCCTACCGAGCAACCCCTGTGTAGACTAGATTATCTGCCTACTTACCAGGCAGGTCGTAAGAGGTGATCATTGGTTAACTGAGTCACTTCCAACACGATCACTATTCACTGGCGGTAGAGAGTTGTGCATCAACTCACCCAGGTAGGGATCCACCACTCTACCTATTCCTGCCGCCATAATGACATTATTGTGTTCCGCATCAGAGGGAAGGGTTAACATCCCGGACACAGGATAGCGACGCACTTACTACATACCTACATCTGTGGGGTCTATCTATGGGCCCGGGTTGTGCCTTATTATCAGGAGAACCGTGTGCTCGTCCTTTGCTTTATCCCATCAGAAAAATAATGTAGTACGTATAGTATGACAAATCACAACGATAAGGTGCCACCGTAAGAAGACAACAGCATATTTCCCTTAAAAACAAGTAGAAATCGCAGCGTGTCACCGAAACTTGCCGCATAAGAATATAAATGTAAATATCTAAGGATTTGCGAGAAAAACGCGGAGAGATTGATGACAAATTATTATTTGTCGGGACACCCAATACTTTCGACGAGAACGCTCTGAATTGTAGACTCTATGATCATATTTCTAAGGTTCGTTTTCTTTTTCGTTTCTATTCTCCTCTAAATCCTTTACTATGCCAACACCAGAAGGTACAAGTGAAGCTAGAATCACCCTCGCATATTATTGAGAGCCACTAGTTCTCTGTTACAAGTATAAAGCTAACTTTTATGGAGATCAAATTTGTCTACAGTTTTTTTTTTGGTTGCACTTGTTTTTTTATTTGACAATAGGCAGGCATTTGACATTCATCTGATGTTTAAGTTTGGATGCGGCCGAAAATGGAACATGCCTACCTAGATACAGCCTATTCTGGGTTTAAAGACAGTCAGGTTATATTGATCCGAGAACACACAGGCAGGCAGCAAATTCCACTCCCTAGCCGTTCGCATTAAAAAGAACGAATTAAATTACACAGCATATAGCCAACATAAAGAATGAGGTATAATAAAACACACTTGAAATGACATAGAAGCTAACCAATTTTTTTTAATTCATTCTTTATAATTTTGTCTTACCACACACATATGAATATAAACACACACGCGAATACACACATAAATTAACACGCTTTCACTCGAGACTGCACACTGCGTACTGTTTTGACCACCTTGTTGCTCTACTCGTTTTTTTTAAATAACTTTGTGGACGAGCAGAGTACTCAGCCGGAGAAATAATCAATTATTTCCGAATAAGAAGAAATAATCAAATAATCCCGGGAGACCGAATCTCGACCTGGAGCTGCGTTCTGATTATTGGGGGGGGGAGAAAAAATCAGGTGCTATTCCCGACGGGGCAAGCATTTGTGTGATGAACGGAGATATCTGTTTTTCCTGGTCTATTTCACTATTACCCATAATACGAGCAATTTGCTTACTATGGGGTTAAATCAGTGTGTGTATTATGTCTAGATATTTATATTATTTTTAGCAACATATTAAGCATTCACATATAGGATATGCATAATATGGTAAAGAACTGATAAGGGGTGTCGGAGGTGCAAGAGATTGAAGTCGGTTGTTGTAATTTTTACTGCGCTTAAATTATTTTAAAGTCGCTATTTACGCACGATGGTTCGACCATCTACACTGTAGTGGAACTAGGTTCGGCAGAAATGTGTTGAACGTCCTTTTAAAAAAATTTATATATTTTTTCAATAAAAATATCTTATCAAATTATTTAATCGCCTCCGCGGTCAAGTGTATTCCTTGTTTGACTTTGACGGACGAGATCCCGGGTTCGATTCCTAGGTTAAATATGTAACGTTGACTGGTAATGGATTTGTGCCCGAAATTGTGACGGAGTTGCCACATATCACATGATGGGCCCTAATATCAGCGACTAAATGTGACACATAAGTAGGTACATACCTACCTACTTCCTAGTGAGTATGGTCCGCCATAACGACATTCGTGTTCCGGTTCGGAGGGTAGAGCAGCCGGTATATATCCCTACATATTTAATCATTTTTATTTTTAACTACTTTATTTCAATTGCATACCAAAACAATATTACGTTTTTCAGATAAACTGAAAAAAAACATAAAACATGTTGCCCTACCCGGAAATAGAACCCGGAACCTTGAGCATCAAAGGCCAACACCGACTTCATTTGACCCCAGAGACGATAATTAATGATGAATAATTATACAATTGCATTGTTATAAGTTATAATAAACTAATTACCCACCCCGGCTTTGCACGGGTATTTTATGCGCGTTATATACACATAAACCTTGCTCTTGAATCACTCTATGTATTAAAAAAAACCACACCAAAATCCGTTGCGTAGTTTTAAAGCTCTATGTATACATAGACACGAATAGAAAAAGGCTTTGTTTTACACTAGGTATGTAGTGATAAAAATATTGTCTTTTGTATATACTACCTCATACATGTAAACATTATAAACAATTGTTAAGTGAGTTATATGTTTAGGTTTCCTAGTACAGGTGTAATGCACCCGATGTGAAGAAATCAAAATATTAATACGTGAAGCAAAAACGTTAGAGTTTAGACCCCTTTCTACGAAAATTGCGCGGACGGAGGTGTATTAAATTTGGCACACTTATGGTTTATGTGTAGGAGATATACACGTTAATATTTTTCAATAATAATTATTAATGCTCATCAAGTACCTACATTAAATTAACAAATAAAACATTACACACACAACCATGCATTTGACACACAAAAACACAAGTATTTGTTACAAGCATGCCTTCATACTCTGTTGTCAAATTGTTAGTTTTGTTTGTCATTTAATGTTTTTTAAGATTTATACTGCCGAAATAATGGTCAAGGACATCAAGCAAACGATAAAAGAGTTTTTCCAAAAAAAACATTTTAAATCGCAAATTAAATTATTGCAAAATAACTTCTAATTTAAATGAATTATGGTTGAATTTCGACCACCTGGCGACCACTAGTTTTATTTATTCGCCCTAATGTTCAATTGAAAATAGTATCAAATAAAATACTTGTGTTTTCACACGCGTCAGTGATTTACACAATCACAGTTTTTATCTTATCGAAATAAGCACTTAGTGTACTTGTAATTATTAGTATTTTTCCTTAAAAACTAAATATATGTGTTTCAATTGGCGTAAACTTTTTACTGACGCCATCTTGAAAAATCCTCTATGACACATACAATGTAGCATAGACAACACATATTTTTTATGTTTGCTACATGTGTACATTTTGTAAAGTTCAGCATGACATGCACATTTATGTCTTTGGACTTTTTTTTATCTCAGACTATCTGTATTGCAAATAACAATAGTCCACGTCTTCGGAATTATCAGGTCATGATGCGTCAGCTGTAGGTATTGTAGGTGCATTGATATTAAAAACACACATATTCATTGATATTAAAAACACTGTCTATAATACCTGCCTATTTAATTCGCTGTTCTGGCGAACTTCATACCGCGCGCACTTAGGGTATGAAAAATAGATGTTAACCGATTCTTAGACCTATCCGATGATCACATAAAACGTCACTTACTAAAAAGATTTCACTTACTAATCTAGTACCTGGTGACCGAGCTTTGCTTGCTGTTTTTTTGTACACCATGTTTTTTGGAATAACATTTACTTATAACTATGCAAATTACTTGCTTATGAAATATGAATAATATAAAGAGAGAAAAGATAAAAGAACCAATCGGACCGAGATTTGAACCCGGGTTTTAAGGCGTTTAAAAATTTAAGGCCCCCGATTTCCCGACCTAGCTATTCTAACTTCATAAGTGGTGATGAAATTTAGCTACGTATTCTAATGATATTGAAGGAGATTTTTATTCAATGAAAACACAATTAATGGCCGTTTTCAATAACCTATCAACGATAAGAGATAGGGCTACCGTAACCAGGCAACCACTGTTATTAAAAAAAATATCTTAGCAACAAAACTCTAGTAAGCCTAAGATAGCTAGATCGATTTATCGCTCCCGAATCCCTCTCAATACAAAATTTCAAGAAAATCGTTCGAGGCGATTCAGAGATCGTTGATGTATACTTAATAATATTATAACTACAAGAATTGCTCGTTTAAAGGTATTAGATAGATACCTACAAATAAATAAAATTGGAGATTTGTGTTTTTACATAATATACAAAAACAATATATTGTAGAATTTTTGTCTGTCTGTATATCTGTTTCTTTCCGCTAATCTTTGAAGCGGTATGGCCGATTTAATGGGACTTTACTGGCAGATAGCTGATGTAATAATGAACGGCTTAGGTTACTTTTATTTTAGATTTTTCTTTTAGAAAATGAAATGCCTGCCCCCGTCGGGAATCTAAGCAGTTTAAATAATTTGTTAGCTGAATAAAATAAAAAAAACAGTCCACTAATATTTTCTCACTAACGCCAAAGTCTATCGCCGAATTTTATAGGCCGCGATGACTCGACATAAACAGTTCCCAGTGATAGGTGTTCATGTCACGCATGACTCATCAATATTTCGTCTATCTTTTTCATATATTTCTACATAACTCATAGCCATGAAGCTAAAAGTACTTAGTATTTGGAGCTTAAACTCCTAACAACAATCTTTTCCGAACATTCAATCTCAAACTTATCCCAAAGAATATAAGGTATGCTACCTTAATGCTTTAATTAGATAAAATTAGCTTAATCCGACAAACTAAATAATATAGGCGCGCTCTGGGATAGGCTTATGTCTATATGTTATAAGCTGATTGATTGATTGAAATATATAACCGCTGTTCGCGTACAGGAGTGTCCGGGTATTGGCCGGTTAACATTTATATAGGTGTTTTATTACATTAATTAACCTCTGTAGTGTAACAGTACGACTGTCGCCTGTTAAGACCGTTAGCCGCATAGGTTCCCGGGTTAATTTCCAGGTCGGGCTACTTTTCTTAAATGTTTTTTCTGTGTAAGCATTACTTCGGCTGGAATTAGAATGTGCCCGAAATGGCGATAAGCTTGCCACCTATGGGTCCTAGTACCTTGGCTAATCGTGGGTATATCTACTGAACTTACAAGTTGTGGATATACTAGCACACCTCCGCCTACCCGTTAGGGTCTAATCGGCGTGAAGGTACTTTTCATGGTAAAGCTGTTGTGATTGAAGCCTTTCTCTCTTTCATATGCAAGAGATGCAACTTCGATCAGGCAATAGGTCCATCTAGAAAGACTCTACATCGTACTATCTTCTTCGTCCTAGACTATTCCCGGTTCCATATTTGATGATATAGGGTCGGCTTCTTATTATAGAGATTTAAATTTTTACCCAACTACAGCAAAGCAAAAGAAGAGTTGTGTGTATGTGTTTATCTGTTATTTCATAACTTCGAAAGCATCATATCATAATTTGCAATTGAGGTGCCCGGCTTGATCGTCCGCTGATTATCGGCTATATGACATCATCTAATACAGGGGGGGATAACCAGGGGATTCCGGGGAGGATAAATCGATCTAGCTAGGTTTTATTTTCAGAAAATGTCGTTTTATGACCGTTTTCAATAACCTATCTTAAGCTTACTAGAGTTTTGTTGCTAAGATATTTTCATTTATCACTGGAATACGAAGCTAAATTTCGCCACCATTTACAAAGTTAGAATAGCTCGGTCGGGAGATCGGGCGCCTTAAAACGCCATAAAACCTGGTTCAAATGTCGGTCCATTGTTTCTTCTCTTTTTATATTATTTATATTTTATCAGCAAGTTATTTGCATAGGTATAAGTATGTAAATATTATTTAAAAAAAAACATGATGTACCTACTAAAAAAACACCGAGCAAAGCTCGGTCACCCAGGTACTACTCACTTGAATATGGCGTCCTCTATAAGATATAAAATTAGGATCTATTCAATAAAAATGGCGTGTTGGGTAACGAATAAAAGAGCTTAATTAGTAGATTGCAAATACACATATATTATTAGCCCAGGATTGCTTGGATCCACTCGATAGTTAGAATCTAAAATGTACATACATCTTAGAGCGCAGTTCGTTGTAGTCGGGTTTTAGTTTTTGAACTTATTACTTATTAACACAGAGCTACTGCCATCTGTCCTTTACAACCCGAAAGACCCAAGGTCTAGTTTGACCCCATCCTAGATTCGGTCAAACTCGATTATACGAATCAGAGTTTCCTCACGATGTTTTCCTTCACCGTAAGAGCTCTCAAAAAATGTATAAGTTTGCAAAACCTTTTAGTATCAAGTTAGATTTGAACCTGAGCTATCGGATTGTAAGTCGGACGCCCTAACTATTAGACCACTGAGGCTCTCAGCTATAAACAATGGTTATAAGCTATAAACGTGAATATAAAAATATAATTGATCTCGTAAATGACCTTATTAAATGTTACCGAGTGTTACTTAACCAATAAAAAACATTGACTTGTTATCTACTACATAAGTACCTATTATTATTGCCGTATTTACGGAGAGACTTAACGAAGTTGCAAATCATCACTACATATAAAACAAAAGTTACTTCCCGGCTCCCGCCGTCTGTCCCTTCAATAATTACTAACGACCGCTTATAACTTTAAAACTACCTAACGAATTTTGGTGCGATTTTTTTAATAGATAGAGTGATTGAAGAGGAAGTAATATGTATATAAAATGCATAATATACTCAAGCGAAACCGAGGGAGATCGTTAATCCGTACTAATATTATAAATGCGAAAGTAACTCTGTCTGTCTGTCTGTATGTTACGCTTTCACGCCTAAACCA
>DVZL01005695.1:0-11881 GCA_018236625.1 Lasaia peninsularis
ACTACCACGAAAAATCCTATCTATTTTCCGGGATAAAATATAGCCTTTGCAGATTCGGAAGAATCCCTCTAAATAATGGTAAAAGAAATTTTGAAATCGGTCTAGTAGTTTTTGAGCCTATTCAATATAAACATACAAAAATACAAATGTTTCCTCTTTATAATATTATATGATACAGGTATGACATGAATTTCGTCGTGCAGCGTTAGCTGTTCAACCATTGCAAATTTATGTTTTATCAACTAGAACACAGACTTGAAATTTTTTGTAACTCACCGCGCGGTGGCCGCAAAAAAATTTCGTCTCGTCTAACTGCAGTCTAATTGTGTACTCAAAAGGCTAATCCACAAAATTTGGTTTAAATCAATCGTTTGCGAAACACGAAAGAGATATCGAGATGTATTCAATACTATAAGTTTTGAAAACTTGTTCATTTATCACAAATTGCATTTTTTGAATTCGGTGTCTTTAACGCTAAGCGTGCGATATGTTTAAGTATTTCTCTAAGCCTCGGTGGTGTAGAGGTGAGCGTTCCGGACTTTCATTCCGGAAGTTCAGGTTCAAACCCCACCGTGTACCAATAAGTTTTTGTAAAATATATTTTTCAAGTGTTCTTACGGTGAAGGAAAATATAGTGAGAAAAACCGAATAAGTCAGGGTGAGAAAATAACAGAATAACCGAACTCGAAGGGATTTAGAACTAATCTACGATTAAGACTAGTTTCTCTTATGAGTTGCAGAGGTCAGATGGCAATCGCTCTGAATAAAAACTGGTGTCCTAGTCAAATCCCCTGGATTAGGTAGCCGACCCTAATATCATGATATAATACGGGATAAGGCCAAGACGAAGCAGATCTATTTACATATTTCTGTGTACTAGTATCGTTGTTACAATTTGTGTAATTTTTAGGGGTACTATTACAAAACTACTAAAATATATATAAAATCTATTTCTTTACCCGTCATTTTGTACAAAATCCAAGTATCCAAAGTTCCAAACATTGCATCATTATTAGCCAAAGCAGTTTTTAATTCCGGGACGTTTAACAGAGCCCAGTACAGTCTTAGCGTGGTCTGAAATTGTTAATATATTTTTTACAAGCTGTGCCCGTGACTTCATCCGTGTTTTCATTCATTTAATTTATACATTTCTAAAATAAAAGTAGCATAAGTTACTCCTCATTACATCAGCTGTCTCCTGGTTAAATTTGCGTCTAAATCGGTCGTTTTGAGAGATTACAAAGAGACAGAAGACAAAAGTTCTAAAAAATCTTTTTTTGTATATGTACCTTGTAAACATACATTTCCAGTAAAAAGCGTTTATTTTAATATTATATACATAAAATCCAATTTTATTTATTTGTATAGATGGCATAGGATTTATTCTGTAGCTAGAGCCCGTATCAGGGTAACACAAGATATTAGCAAATGTCTTTGTGTGAAAGACCCACAAGGTGTTCTATTGTGCGACCCCATTCAGGTGAGAGATGGTGCTGCTATTTTGAAGAGTTGCTGAACAAGCAGCATAATTACACCTTGGATTCCCTACCCCCTCCCAACCAAGGACTTGTTGCCCTTATCTCACCAGCTGAGGTTGAGAATAGTCTTCGCCACATGAAAAATCGGAAAGCGATTGGTCCTGATAATATTCCGATAGAAGCCTGGAAGTCAATGGATTCTCATGGTGTGCACCTTCTAACTGACCTTTTTAACCACATACTCACTACAGGGTGTATGCGCGATGCTTGGAGGGTGAGCATTATTGCTCCTTTATAAAAAGGTAAGGGTGGTGTACAGGAATGTGGTGATTATCGAAGTATAAAGGTCATGTGTCACACTTTGAAGCTGTTTGAACGGACTATCGAGTCGAGGCTGCGTTATGAGTGCAATGTCTCTGATTCACAATTTGGTTTCCGACCTGGATTTAGTACTATCGATCCCATATTTGCCTTGCGTATGCTTATTGAGGCACATCGAGAAAGGAATTGTCCTTTACATATGGTTTTTCTTGACCTGCAAAAGGCATTCGATTGTGTTCCTCGTTATGTCATATGGTGGGCATTGCGATATAAGAGGATCCCGGAAACTTATATCAACATTATACGAGACATGTACTCAAATTCCAAATCAAGGATTAGGACCGTTGTTGGAGTTACCAGTACATTTAAAATAGCCGTTTTAAATAGGGCTCGGCGCTTAGTTCCTTTTTGTTCAATTTAGTTCTGGATGTCGTCACAGCGAATTTACATGAGCCACCTCCATGGTTGCTTATGTACGCAGATGACATCGCACTGGCAGATAGGGACAAGCTAATTTTGGAGCGCAAGGTAAATGTATGGAAGGACATACTCGAAAGCGGTAGTCTTAAGCTTAATGTGGCGAAGACAGAATACATGGCTCCATAGTACTGATGATAACACCATCTGCATAGGCAACGAGTGTATCAACAAAATAGATACATTTCGATACTTAGGGTCAGTACTTAACGTAGCAGGGGGGATCGATCACGACGTCAAGGCTCGGATATCTGCGACTTGGGCAAAATGGCGAGAGCTCACGGGGGTTCTCTATGACAAGAGAATCCCCATAAAGCTTAAAGGCCTTGTGTACAAGAGCATTATTCGTCCTGTGCTTCTATATGGAAGCGAAACATGGCCGGCTCTAACGAGACATGTGCAGGAGCTCCACGTCACCGAGATGAAAATGTTAAGGTGGATGTGCGGTGTTACTAGATTAGACCGTATACGTAATGAGTACATTCGCGTGTCTCGTAGTACGTGGGATAGCTGATAAAATGCAGGAGAATATTCTCCGGTGGTTAGGCCATGCAGTTCGAAAACCAAAGGAGTACGTGGGGAATATATGCCTAAATCTCAATGTACCAGGTAAAAGATCTCTGGGAAGACCCAAGAAGCGCTGGCTTGACGTCGTAAATATATATAATAATCTCACAATCGAGGATGCCCAAAATCGAGCAAAGTGGAGAAAGACGATTAGGAAAGCGACGAAAAAGAAGAAGTTAAAGGACATTAGATCAATTCTGATCAAATTTTTATTAACTGAAAGATCCAAACCTAACATTTTGATTGAGATTTCACAATTCGTAACTTAACTGAAACCGTGTTTGATCAAAATCAGTCTCGTCGGTACGATTGAAATAAAAAGTAAATATATTGTAACTAGCATCTAAGCGGAAGTATAACAAGTCATAAATACAATTTATCTTCAAGGTGAAAGCTCATAAGGGCGAAAGAAATTGAACACAGCAAGATACCGAAATTGAATATAGAGACAAGAAATCAGCAACACGGTCTGTCTTTTGATAGAGATTAAATAAAACCAATACTATAGATTGACAGTAAAATTGTAATTGATATTTTTTTTGTGGTTTACCCAATTAAGCTTATTAAGAATGATATTTAACTGCTTAAGCGTTTAGCAGGGAATGGTAATAATTATTGATTGTAGTGTTTATTAATAAATAAAATAAATAAATAATAAAGTCTTAGATAAGAAACCAGCAGTCCCGGCGAACTTCGCACCGTCCGCACTTAGGGATGTCCTAAATACATGTCCTTTTTTATACCCACACATAAAATTTCAAGAAAACTGAAGTTAGAAAGTATTCTTTGTCTATCTCCTTGTACCTCTCCTCACCGATTCAGCCATATCGATTTAGCCGTTCTTAAGTCATAAATAATATCACTAAAACAATTTTTTTTATAATTTTTATTTTGCATATTTCCGCCAAAAAACACAATAGTATTATGCGACTCGATCAAGCAAGACCCACAATTTAGTCTTAATGTACGCCGCGCAACCGGAGTACCTTCAGGAGAATCCTAGAAGACTAGTATTCCACGAGCTAAAAGTAGAGCTAGAAGTAGGTAGTTCTACAGTCTATACCACCATATCATATGGTGATATAATTTATAGATTAAGGTCAGTTTTTTCAATAATTTGACCTTTAATAAAAAATATTTACAAAATTAAATCCACATCTCAAAAATTCATATATATTCTCAATGCGTTTTGAAAAAAACCATATCGACATTTCATTTTCGTTAATATTTTCAAAAAGCATATTCTTAAAAAACAGGCTCATTAAAACCGATTTATAATTGACGGAGTTATCACCTAACCAATATACAAATGCAAAAAAAGCAGTCGAAATAAGAACATTTTCCTTTTCTGAAATTGTTTAAAATATTATTAGTTTTTTAATTTACTTAAAATAATGAAACATCGTTAACAAAAATGAACGGATTTAATTGGCTCATTTTTTAAAATAAGAACAAGTAAAAAGGGGTTGGAATGAAAAGAAACATAGAATTTTAGAAGTAGGATTCTTTGCTTTTTATTTCGTCTCGTTGTACCTATTTTATTACTTTAATCAAAAAGAAACAGGTGTATTGCTCTGGACCATTCATCACAATTTTTAATCAAATGTTATCTCAGAGGACATATTTCATATTCCTACCATCTATATACACCTAGGTTATTATTATCCATTCATGTAATAAAAAAAGTTAAATATTTTCACGCCTATACCCCGTAAACAGTAGGCAGAGGTACATATGCATATATTAGATCTCACGATGTGTCAGGTGGCAAGTCCTTCGCCATATCGAGCACAAATCCCTGATTTCCTCACGATGTTTTCCTTCACCATAAAAGCACTCGGAAAATGCGCTTAAGTTAAAAAACTTTTTGGTACATAGCGGGATTCGAAACTGGACTACCGACATGAAGTCCAAAATGTGTACCACTAGGCCACCGAGACTCTTATATAGATAGTATGTTGTAAAACACTTAAAATATTAAATAATATTATTTATTTAAGACCAAACTCTATAGTTTCTTAGTTAGTTTACGTTTCTAAAAAAAATTAAAAATGATTGTTAGTAAAATATGAAATTCCCATATTTTTTAAGGGATATGGCAGCAAACACGGACACACGAATCTTCGGATGGTAAGAGACGACTGAGGCCTAAAGCACCATAGATGTTAAAGGTGCATTGCTTGTCTCTAGTCGGGGAGTAAGGTCTTCACACTTCTGAAGTATCATATTATGTCTTAGAAAACAAGAATTATCAAAATCTAATTGATGGAGTAATCGCTTACCAAATATATAAAAAAAGTGTACTCGCAAAATATGAACCTCGACTTATTGACGGCAGTTAAAAATGACTGTACATAGACATTAGAGAGTCGATTTTAGAAAGAGGTCTGGATTGGTTTTTCTATCATACTGCCACGACCTCAGTACTTGCCGCTGTCGTGTTTCATTCTGGAGTATATGGTAGCTGCTAATCATCCACTTTAAGACTGTTGCATAAGTATGCAACAGTCTTAAAGTGGATGATTTGCTTAAAAATATTATAAAAATACATAAGTAGGGCCATATATTCACTAAGTTTATGTATTTAGCTAAATTTTAAAAGTTCCTCTTTAGGATATATTTTTTTCCAACGAAATTTATATTTGACACTCTGCTACTGAATAGATTTACAAGACTTTGTTATGTTGAATTCAGATTAAATTTTCTTATCATCTAAAAACGTGTAAGTCCGGCTTTCTATATAAATGCAATCCTGCCAAGTGCGAGTTTGACTCACCCATGAAGGAATCCGTAGGTACTTCTCATTCATCAGAAATACATCATCTGTGAACATTTGAGCTTTCTAAATATCACGGCTAATGAGATATAACCTGATAACAGACTAACATAGTACGACAGACAGACAGGTAGACAGGCAGACAGACAGATGGACAGAGAAGTCTTTTTACCCTTTAGACACGGGACTATTTTTTCCAAAATTCAATTCGAATACTTAAAAACACATGGCAGTACGAAGTGCGCCGGATCGGCTGGTAAGTAACAAAAGTTTGAGGTTATGAAATATTCAAACTCGGTATCGATAAACTTTTGTCTATAAGTAATATCAACAGGCGTATTTTGGTTATTTGCCAAGTTTCGATGGAAGGTTCTTTAAAGAGGAAAGTGGCATATACTCAGGAGACTAAATACTAAAATACGGTCAAGTGCAAGTCGGCCTTGCGTACCAAGGGTTTCGTATCAATATAAGCTTTTGAGTAAGCAATGTACCGTTACGATGCCTACCAATATTATAAAAAGGCCTGATTTAAATTTACTAAGTTATTAATGCTTTACTGTATTGTTTACTATGTTACTATCACATTATGGTATCTTGACTAATCGTGGGTGTTCTAGTATATCTACTGGACTTACGAGTCGTGGATATAAATATTACTGGACCAATTACACCAATTTGTCTTACCCAAAAGTAAGTAAACCATACGCTTGTGTTATGGGTGACTAACGATACTAATACATAAAAATACT
The DNA here is from genome assembly GCA_018236625.1 of Lasaia peninsularis. Taxonomy (NCBI): domain Eukaryota; kingdom Metazoa; phylum Arthropoda; class Insecta; order Lepidoptera; family Riodinidae; genus Lasaia; species Lasaia peninsularis. Next base: position 6,369 of record DVZL01005695.1, read on the forward strand.
TATGTATTAGTATAATAGATACAAGAATAAATTTAATAAACACCCAGACCTGGAAATACAAATATCTATGTTCATCACACAAATGTCTGTCCCCGTCGGGAATCGAACCCGAGCCTCGCGGTTAGTCGATACGGTTAGGAGTGTACGTAGCGAATTGATACTACAGAACACTTCATAAGCGAGTCCAACTCGTACTAGGCCAATATGCAATTAAAACCTCGATACAAAATAACTTACCTGATGGAATATTTGAGATCAAAGATGGGAAACTAACAATTGAAGAACTCTATTCCACGTCGTAGCCTTGCTTTAACGGCTTTATGTTGTATTTCTCCGGAAATACTGCTTTAGGAAGACAGTTCCAATCCTTTGCAGTACAAATAGTATGACGAGGCGTGCCTCTTAGTTCTACTTCGTGGAATGTCTACTAAGGATACGACTCGTGGTACCTGGTATTTCCTTGAACTTTTAAATGATATTAAGTATTGTAAAACGCGGTAGCAAACCAGCTTTTATCAAAGTGCAGATTTTTTTCCAGCTAATAATATTATTAGACGTGACGTTATGAGTTAAACATACCCTCTTTTTAATGTTATCGGTTAAAATGCAGTATATAGTTAATCTGATATATTTTCGTAATATTTTATTAAAATCCATTCAGAAGTTTCTACGTGAAAGAGTAACAAACGTACATACATCAATCCATACTTTCAAATTTTCGCGTTTATAATATTACTAGGATTTTCAACCTGCTATTACAGTGAACTTCGTAACGAACGGCCTTATTTTTAACGTTATTTTATTATTTTATTCAAAACGAACGCAAAAATCAGACAAGTGAGGGTCGGACTCGCAAACAAAAGGTTCCGTACCATTATCGGTTTTTACGGTTCCGTGCCCAAAGGGTATCCTATTCTAAGACTGTGCTGTCCGTCTGTCTGTCCGTCACCAGGCTGTATCTCAGGAATCGTGATAGCTATACAGTTAAATTTTTTGCAGATAATGTATTTTTGTTGCCGCTGTAACAAAAAAATACCCAAAAACATAATATACTTATCATATAAATAAAGGCTGCTCCCATAAAACAAACGTGATTTTGCGCCGTTTTCATAGGTAATGGTACGGAAACCTTTGTGTGCAAGTCCGACTTGCATTTGACGGATTTTTTAAATATTTAATCTGTGACAATTTCAACAGTCTAGCCATCACGGTCTCCAATATACAGCCTGGCGACAAATAGATAAGCGAGCTTTCATGATAAGGTACTGTTTTATAGCTTTGTATACGAAAAGCTAAAAAGCATAAAAGTATATAAGAGCATAATTATTCTAATGAAACTAAACGTTCCTATTGTGAGACATGAATAATAGTTGCTTCATCCGCTGGGTAAAAACAGAAAGCGAGCATGTTAGAGCTGCATGGTTCGGCTGGGAACGATTTCGTGGTCCGTTGCTCGCCACACGCCAGTGCTCAACGACAATGAGCACCAGAGCACTGCCCTCAGATTGCGACGATGCCAGTGTGACCCCGAAACCGAATTTCTTTCATCCAGGACGCTTTATGCCGTATTTTCTACGAGCGGAATTAAGAATCACTTTACACAGATTTAGGAAAAAGATTTCGAGCTATTTTGAAGGTAATTTTTATACACTCCTAACCGCATTGACTAACCGCGAGGTTTGGGTTCGATTCCCGAAGGGGACAGACTTTTGTGTGATGAACGTAGATGTCTGTATTTCGGGTCTGGGTGTTTATTAAATTTATTCTTGTATCTATTTAAGTATTTCTAGGTATGTATTAGTATCGTTGTCTAACACCCATAACACAAGCATTTAATTTGCTTGCTATAGGGTTAGATCAATTCGTCTAATTTGTCAAGTAATATTTAAAAAAAACTGTTTTCTTAAGGAGACAGATTTTGAATTAAGTTTTTTTTTCTTTAAGCCAACTATGTTGCTACTCTTTCATTTTTACGAGCATAAAAATAGAATGCATTATCTTTTTCTCTTTCTTTCTTGGGCATTAAAAATTCTTGTTCTAAACCCAGAAAAATATTGCCAAGAAAAAGAGTAGGTAGATGTATCACCGGCGACAGAATCTCAGTAGGCTTGTCTGAATTTCAGTCTGATGAACCGTAATAAATAGACAGTTGAAATTTTCACAGCTGATGTATTTCTGTTGCCGCTATAAAGAATAATATATAAAGGGTATCCCATACAAAAAACGTGATTTTGCGACTTCGTCCGCGTAATATATATTTTTTTACACATTTCTAAAATAAAAATCTTATAAAAAGGTAGCCTAAGCCGTTCCTTATTACATTAGCTATCTCCCGTCAACATTGGTCCAGCCGTTTCAGAGATTTACCGGTACAAACAGACAGTTAGGGGAACAAATTAAAAAAATGTTGTTTTGGTATATTATATACCTTGTAAATAAACATATGTACATTAGTAAAAAGCGGTTATTCGTATATTACATACAGACACTCTAATTTCACTTATTTGTACGGAATCTTTTCCTGCGCGAGTCCGACTTGCACTGGACGGGTTTCCTTCAAGACCCCTAAAAGATGTCAATTCCGTTGCAAAGATAAATAGTATAAGAAAAAAAAATTCTAAACATGACAGATAGCTTACGACAAATGTGTATATCTGAATGTCTCTTAAATTGACCTATATGTTTTTATAAACATGTGTCAAAATTCCCTTTTTTGCTATTCCTAGAGACTATGACTTTAGGTTCCAGTCCTAAATTTAAGAAAAAATCGTTACCCCAAACACCGAAAAGGTTGGCGGAGGTACATGTACACCCTCGATTAGCCGACAATATTAAATCTCATGACATAATATTTGGCAAGTCCCTCAGCATCTCAGGCACAAATTGGCTACCCTGGAATCGCGCGTCCACCGATCGCGGCTTCGATTCCCGTGCGTTAAAGTCATCCACCGACTCAATTCGACTCAGGCCATATCTATTTTTGTATTTAGGTTTAACTAACCTTCCGGCTTCGCACGGGTATACTATACATGTTATATACATTCAATACAAAAACCTTCCTCTTGAATCACTATATCTATTTAAGAAAACCGCATCAAAATCCATTCCGTAGTTTTAAAGATTTAAGCTTAATATGGAAATAGGGACAGAGAAAGCGACTATGTTTTATACTATGTAGTGATTTTGTTTTCACTGTCATAAAAGAGTCTATGTGTTAATGTGTAGGTTCTGAGTCCGATGAAAGTTCTATCCAACGCTGTTCAAATCACTCTTTGTACAGTGGTTTTCAATGGCTGTTATTTATTGATACCTAGCACTATAAAACTGAAATTCATGTACGAGATACCTATTCGTACGACCATCCACATTTTTAAGCCTGCCTCAATCTGTTTTCCAAACAGAGTAAACAAACAATTAATGATACTGGTGAAAACAGATCACCGCCATTTACGGTTTTAAAATACTAGTGTTGTTATAATGCTAGTCTTTCTACGGGATAAGACAGCGAACATGCACACGGGTCTCCAGACTATAAGGGACAACCGAGACCTATAGACACCATAGACGTTGTAGGTGCGTCACTACCTGTGATCTGCCCGGTTGACCTTATGCGCAAGGATTCCCTCTGGACTGGAACATGACAATGGCGGCAAGAATAGGTAATTCGGTGAATCTCTTTCCGGGCGAGTCGCTACACAGCACTCTACCACCAGTGATCATGTTGGTAATGACCCAATTAACCTATGCTCGCCTCTTACGAGCTGCCTGGTAGGGAGGCAGATGGTCTATTCCACACAGGAAACCCGGACCAAGACGGCGAAAAAATATTAAGATTAGGAAACCTCTGTTATTTTTCTAAAATATTACTAAAAGATACAATTATTTAATAATATCGGATTAAAACCGAAGTGGTTCACTTGTAATTATAGAAATCATATTACGTGAACCGTAGTCCTTCAGTGCTGACCTTATTAACCCGTCTAGGTCTCAGGGCCATTCTACTATAATAATAGCTATATCAGGGTATTTTCTCGGTGTTTCCTTATCGAATCAATTGAATTTGCATGCTGAAGTGGCAATGAACAACGAATAGCTCGTAAATCTGATTACAGCTAGCACTAAATACCACAGGACCTACTAATGTCTGATACATAGCTATTCAGTTGATAAGTAGACTAATACTCATAGATTTTAACTTCAATTTAAGCAAGGAGGTCGTGTAAAATTACCAATTTAGTAAAAAGATGTAAATTTTGACGTATCTCGTAGTATATTTATGTTAAAATAAACTAATTTCTATTATCCACTAGCTGTGCCCGTGACTTTGTGCTCGTTTTTATTTAATTATTTTATTTTTTACATTCATAAAATAAAAGTAGCCTAAGTCATTCCTTATTACATCAGATGTCAGCCAGTGAAAGTACCGTCAAACTCGATTCAATAGTTTCAGAGATTAGTGGATTCAAAAAGACAGACACACAGACAGACAGACAGATAGACGGATATACTGATGGACGAACTGACAGACGGATGGACGGACAGATGGACAGACAAATAAAAAATCTAAAAAATACTGTTTTGGTATATTATACTCGTATACAAGGTACCTTGTAAGCATACATATGCACTTACTAAAGAGCGGTTATTTTAATATTACATAGATACTTACTTTTTTTATTTGTATAGATCCATCTGATTTCTTACATTTCGATACCAAATTACGTTTCAAAGATAGACGGAACCATCAGTGGACGAAACGATCTTGTTCAGGAAGAAAACATTTTTTATTGAAAGAAGAGGCAAACGGCAAATAGGTCACCTGATTGTAAATGATCACCTCCATCCAATAATAAACTCAACACCAGGAGAATAACAGATGCGTTGCAAAACTTTTAGAAATGAGTACCAACACTCTTTTTTTGAAGGCTCCCAAGTCATATCCGTTTGATTATAACGCCACTGGTCACATAGATATCTATGAAGTTTGTTGACTAGAAATATTATACTTTTACAAAAAGAGCTTCAAATTAAGGCCGGTGTTATCTATCTGTATTATAAATCAATATGTATAACAATACTTACTTTACCGCCATTAAACCCAGCTAAGCCTGACCGCCACAGAGTAATTATACCCGATCCCTGTTATTTTAATTGCAACGGTACCAAACATAAATGTTATTAAACATTATTTTGATAACGCAAATGTACTTTTTGGGCTTACTGTGAAATATCATGGTAAATATTTTGTTTTTCCAAATACATTATATGTACTTCCATTTTGGTAAACCTGGTTCGAACCCCGCAATGTAAGTTTTAAGATAATTGATAGAATCAGGCGTTAATTTGCGGAAATCCATAATTAAATAAAAATAAGATAAGTAACGCATTCACTGCCACTCCTTTTTCTGGAGCTTTTTCACATGCCGCACTTTTCTTTATGCCTCAAACGCACATGTGCGTTTAACTAACTACAGCCAGTGCCTCAAACGCACATATGAGTTCATATTTATTTG
>DVZL01005696.1:0-11880 GCA_018236625.1 Lasaia peninsularis
GCTGGAATAGGTAAAGCGGTAGATCCCTTCCCATCCCAAGCGGTAGATCTCCCAGTGGTCATTTTGGTAGTGACCCAGTTAACCTATGCTCGCCTCTTACGAGCTGCCTGGTAGGAAGGCATTTGGTATATTCTACAGGTAGGACCCGGACTGACACAAGGAAAAAAAGGACTCCGGACCGGAACACGACAAATGATTATGGTGATAGGAATAGGTAAAGCGGTAAATTCGCCGACCCCGGGCGAGTTGCTAAACAGCACAGCAGTTATAAATCGCTCAAGATCGATTCTTATGATTTTTGTGTTTTTGAATTTGTTTTAACTCGAGATAGGATAATAGCTTATAAAAAAGTTCATTTTTATTTATAAAATATTACACTTCCGGGCCTAAAGGGACAAGTCCGCGGAAAAAGTTAGTTGAATAAAAAACACACAAAATAAAGATACAAAATATTCAAAGTCAAATAATTTCATGAGGTATATAAACAAACGACAAGTACCTCATAAAACCGTTTGAAAAACCCTTTAAGGTGTACTAAGCTGGTATCGAAGTTGGGCCCGCTCGGCCATAAATACAGCAATTCGTCCCGCACTCCACGTTTACGAGCAGGACGTAATAAAGCGTTATCAGCAATATACCATTTACTACGTGAACTGTATCGCGCCGTATATTAGGCCGTCAACGTTCAACCGTATTCAAAGCGACATGGTATCCGAAAATTATATATTTTGATTCGTAAAGATTACCAGGATCATTGTTACACCAACTGGTACTTATACCGCATATAAGGCCGTCAACGTTCATTAATTATATTCAAAGCAGCATGGTATCCGAAAATTATATATTTTGTCTAGTGGCCTAGTACGTGCTTAAAGCTACGCTACGTATAATGTGAAATATAAAAAAAATGTCAACGCTGAAAAAAATTTCAACTTGACAGTACAATCCCCTTTTACAAAATGATCCGCCGTTTGTTAAATTAATTTGTTACAAAACATGTGATAAATGAAGAACCGCTCTACCGATTTTGCGCAAACTTCAACTAAATATTTGTTTTTGATAGGTGAGCTCGTTTTTGGGTTATAAAACTACAACGAAAATTGGCATTGATTTTTATTTATATAGATTCGTAAAGATTGCCAGGATCTTTCCAATCAATCAACTGGTACTTACGTAACGAAGTGACTTTGATTTTGTCGTTATTTGTTTGATAAGTGCCATTATATTTAATTTCGATATAGTTTGTTGATTGTAAGTCTAACTTGTTGAATAGATAGGTGCAGAAAATCAATAACTCCGGTGACTCTTATAAAACATATAGGTATTTTTCCCTAAAATATATTGAATGTTGAACAAAATATATATTGTCACCCCCGTCCCCCACTGCCCCTAATTGGTAACATACATACGTATCTATGATTAGCCGACAATGGTGGTAATTGCACGCCAACTAAACTTATTTCAGGTACATGTTATCTTTTCCAATGAAATAAAAAACGAAAGACATAGAACGTTTTAGTCATGTCAAATTATGCAGAACATAATAACTTGTACGGCTTTAAAGCAGGGAATTCACACAACAGACATCCCTGCGGGCAAGCCTGCCGGGCATGTCTGTTGCGACAACTTATGATGGCATTAATAAGTAGAATGGATTCCTATCCGGGAGAGGGCGCAGCGATAGTGATTCAGTTAAGCAATGCTCACCTCTTATGAGCTGCCTGGAAAAAACAGATCAACACGGGAAACATCATGGGACCTAATATCGTCGGCTAATCGTGGGTGCATCAATGTACCCATATGTCATACCCTTCGAAGATATAAGATGATATATAATAGTTTCAAAGAAAATATATAAAAAGCACCTTCACGCCTATATAATCCTATATAATCCCTAAAGGAGTAGACAGATGTTTGCTAGTGTATCTACAACTCATAAGTCCAGTAGATATACTAGAACACCCACGATTAGCCTAGGTACTAAAACTCTTGATGTGATTAGATGGCAAGCCTATTGCCACTTCGGGTACATTCCAATCCCGGGGAATGTAATGGTTACTCAGATTATCCGAAAAACATTTATGAAAAGTTGCCCGACCTGGGTGTTGAACTCGGGACTCTACGCGGTCTTAACAGACGATAGCAGTGCCGTTACACCACAGAGGCGATTTTTTTTCATAGAAAAGATCAAAATGAAATTGAAACCCCAAAGGTAAAAACTCGGTTTCAAGATAATTAGATGTCTAGAAAAAGTCTACGGCTTTCCCACGGTATTATAAGAGTTTTACGTAAAGATAAGGGTTTTACGTTCCCTCTGCAGACCTTTTCTAAGGGTCCATTGAAAAATGAGCGCAATATATTTGGCGTGACAAATATTATGTCTCCGGCCGGAGTATCGAGGCCGAACTGCTTTATATACTTGTAATATGCTTTGCGACGACCCGTAGTACAGTATAGTAATAGGTTTCTTTAATATTGATCACTAGATATACCTGCAACTTCGCCCGCGTTTAAATGACATTGTATGATATAATTCTACAATTAAAGTGGCCCAAAGTACTTCTTATTACATCAGCTATCTCCCAGTGAAAGTTTCATTGAAATCGGTCCGGCCATTCCAAAGATTATCCAGAACAAATAGTAAAAAATGTTATTTTATTATTCGTGCCGTGAATGTATGCATAATATAGTTATTTTAAAATTACACATATACTCTCCAATTTTATTTATTTTGTATAGACTAGATTTAATAAGAATAGCCTAACTAACTTCTTGTTACATTAATTATATCCAAGTGAAAACCCAATCAAAATCGGTCCAGACTTTTAAGAGATTATCCAGATTAAATAAACATACAAAAATAGTAAAATTTTGTATTGATATAACTACCGTGTATATATGCATATGCGTTAGTAAATATGGTTATTTTAATATCACAAATAGACAATTCAATGTTATTTATTTGTGTAGATTATCTATTTGTGCTTACAGGAAATATTTTGTCATTCGATCCCGCCATCACAGAACACAATGCAGACCTAATAATTTCTGTCTCCACCTCATTATGTCAGTTTCCAGCACAAAAACAACTGGCGTAAAGTATCAAAACAAACTGCACGAACTTTAGTTAGGGTTGTCACTGCCTGGAAATGGTTTGACAATTTTACGATAATTACACCATAATATGTAAGCTAAAAGAAATCTATTTACTAATTTTTTGATAGGTCTAAGATGTGTCTTGATGTGTCCTGTAATACTTTTTTAATGATTTTTTTAGACGACCGTTCTATGCTTTATTTATGCGAATAGGGAGGTATATTATCATGTAACAATATTAATATAATAAAAAGCAAAGTTAAAAATTAAAAAAAAAACAAACGACGGTTATAAAATGATTTAAAAAAGGTTAAATAATTAAAAAACTCTACTCTAAGAATTTGTTTGACCCTATGAACATCATAAAAAATTAAAAAAATCGTCGAAGCTGTCATTAAATGAATAAGTTTTGGGGTTATATGGTAAGTATTTAGAGATATTTTATTGCTATACTTATTTATATATATGTTGATACGCTATCTGTCATAGTGCATTAAAATAGCTATTTCGTCATCTTGTGTGTGTGTTTATTTTAATGACGTTACACAGCTTATCTTACATTGTAATCCAAACTAAATGCTCTCTCAAAATTATAGCTCAATCGGTTAAAAATTCTGCTTCAAAATTGAGTTGAAAGATAACTCCCGAACATAAATACATACATAAATTGCAAGTGAAATAAAAGCTTGTAAAACAAAAGAAATAAATGAAAAGACTCATAGTACAAGCATATTGCAGTTTACTGCAGTTAGAAAAAATTAGCTAAATGGTCACAAGATTCCTTTGCAAATGATATTTATTTTGTAAATACTACAGGGCTTATTAATTCTAAATCAATTAGTTATTTTATCATACAAGGTGCGTCAAAACCATCAGCAAGCAATATACATCCAATTTCATTCGACCCCAAACATACATTTACCAAACTTTAAATCGCAAGAGAATATTATCTTTTCTTATTACTTGGAAGTTCTCACCAGTTATTAAGTTTAATACGTTACTAATTCTGGTTTATAGATATATAGATATAGGCATATTGTAAGCGACTTAAACTGAAATAAATAAACGCGTTCGATACGTAAAAGAAATAGAGTTAATAGTACAAACAATAATGGACTACTTAACCTATCCTCGTATAGATTCTTCTCCCCCATTTGACACCTTTGGTACAGATGTTAAATCTTTGTGAAACAAATTACCAACGGCGGTATTTCCAAAGAAATACTACTTAGTTATCACCGCCATATTACACACACACACACACACACACACACACACACACATAAACGCACACACTTACACACACACGCACACACACACCCACACACAAATTGAAACGTCTTTTTTACTAAATGAATATGTATGTATATTGTATACACGGTAAATATGTAGTATATACTAAAATAGCACTTTTTACATTTTTTATCACACGGGTACAGTTATCTTAAAAAAAGGCTGCTTATACATCTGACGTACGTTACTATACACTGCATTCTCGTGCTGTGGCAGCCCTAGAGGGGGCGGATTCCCCGCGGGGCGGGAGTCGGAACCGTGCTCGATTAACATTGTAATTATTTACCGCGTATCCACGTTATTTGTCAGCCGCTCAAACTCTAGACACGGAGCAGCAGAAAATTTATATTACTAAATTTTATCTCTGATATCTCTGTCTTTCTTTAATTTTTCATACCCTAAGTGCGGACAGAAAGAAGTTTATCGGTTTTTTACAATATGCAATATGCATTAAATACCGAAACAACTCTTTGACATTTTTGTCTGTCTATCTGTTTATTTTGACGGGACTCTCACTATCAGATAGCTGATGTCACAAGGAGTAAAATAGGCTACTATTATTTTAGATTTATATACAACAATAATTAAATTCCGATTCAGGTGAAGACGCGGGCATAGCTAGTTGGGTATAAAAATAATATTACAATATGCAAGATATGGGATATTGGGCATTAGAGTCGTGTATCCGCGAGTGTCAACAAATTGTATAATTGGTCAATAAATTGGATCTAATTTGTATATTATTATGCTTGATTATTTCTAGTATTTATAGTACTCAGTACCTGTTTTTTAAGTATTTTTGTTCCCTCATAAGTATAAGGTAACGCCTCTGTGGTGTAACGGTAAGGCTCTCGCTTGTTAAGACCGTTAGCCACGTAGGGTCCCGGGTTCAATTTCCAGGTCGGGCAAGTTTTTTAAATGTTTTTTCGATTTTCTGAGTAAGCGTTATATTGCCCGGGATAGGATTTTGCTCGAAGTGACCATGGGCTTGCCACCTATCACATCAAGGCCCTAGTATTTTGGCTAATTGTTGGTGTTCTAATGTATCTTTACGAGTCGTGGATAAACTAGCACATTTCTGATTACTGTATACTGATATACGTATTTTAATGTATCACTGTACTCAATTACAGTTAAATATTTAATCAGTTACTTTAACTCAACTTCATACAAAGTATTGTCTTAAAAATAAAGTGTAGTTTTTAACTAAATTAGTAGCTTTTACTTAATGAAATGTAAAAAATTCAATTTTGTATTTTCAAGTTGATAGCCTAGTATAAATTAGAGTGAAAAAGTGTCCACCAGCTCTGGGGCTCAGTGCTGCGCGTTTGACGTCGGGAAGTATTCAGTCTGGGCGGAACAGTAATTCGCCCGGAACACGCTAGTAAATTGGCATTAACACAGCACAGAATACTTTATTACTGCCATTATTTGTCTAGAACTCCAACAAAATGTTATATTTTATATCGAGTGTAATACTTTAAAGTTTTGGCCTTCATGGAATTTCTTTATTTTATTATGAGCCCGCGACTTCGCATTTGAATTTGATTGTTTCATTAATAGTCTAAGTTACACCGTATAATATCAGCTACGTATCCGTCAGTTAAAATCTTATAAAAATCAGTCCAGCCGTAGCTGTAACAAATAGACAGACACGCAAAACCAATTTTTCACTTTTAGATTGTGTTCAATAACATATGGTTTTTCGGAAGTGGCTCTGATGAATTTCCATAATCAGCTTACTTTTTCGATTATGATTTTCAAAGGAAAACTATGAATGTGTAATAATATGTTAAATATTCTTAAATGTTAAAATGTAATACGTTTTTATTTATAAAAATTGGGTTTGTCATAAAGACGCAAATATTTGAAACAAGGTTTTGGCCTTTAATAACAATAAATAATTGGGTTTGTACGAAATTGAATGCAATAAATAATAGATAATAAAAATAAATAAAGGAAGAATGTTATTTTTTTATCGTTGTTATCGTTAAAGATTTAATTTAGTGAAGCAGTAAAAGTATTTTAGTATTTTTTATATATTTTTGTGGTTCTTGCTGCTTCCACGAGTATAGAAAATGGTTCATTTTGTCAGAGGTTTATTGTAAGAAAAGGTCTTGATTTTGCATTGTCATAATATTTACACATATATACAAAACATCAGCTCAGTCGGTGATCAAAAAGAGGTTAAATTAAATAAAAGCTTGCAATACAAAACGCGACCAAACGAAATAAGCACGCTGTTAAACTCATATATCTATATAAATTCTATGTGTGTGCGTCTCTTTACTCACTACGAAACGCACGCACACACGCAAACGTATAAAACTACGGGCTACACAGGTAAAAACAAAATAAGTAAAGCAAACAATTGTAATATTAGCGCAATCTACAAAATGGCGATGTGCAAAATTGTGCAACCCTATAGCACTCTTATTTACCTATTTTTGAAAGAAGGCATCGTATATAGCTTCTGAGTATGAGTTATTTGATGAACTAAATAAATTTTGCTTATTATTATTATACACTGAAAAAAAAACAATGCTGTACAAAAATTGTAACTATATGTACCTAAATACTTATTAACAATTTTCACACGATCTTATATCTATATTTTTCAATAGCTTTACCGACGACTTCTTTGGCGATGGAATTTATTGTTTTATTTAGTTCCTTAGGTTAATTGAAACAAAGAGACAGAGAGGGAGAGACCGAGAGAGATAGACAGATAGACAAACAAAATTGTAAGCCAATGTTTTTTGGCATATGTATTGTGAATTTATACATAAACATTTAGAAAAAAGTGGTTATTTTAACGTTACAGATACTCCAATCTTATCTTTTTGTAAAGATAAAAATAATAATAAGATCGAAATCAGATAGCGACAATAATAAGAATCACATCAATGTTACCAACATCAATGAGATTATAATTACATAATGGGTTTTTAGGATCGTAAAAGGAAATGAAGAGTAAAATTATCTTTTATATAAATTCAATCACAAAGATGTCCTCGTTGGAAATACTCAAACAGGTCCCGGCATTCGCAGAAATCACTTTTATCCATATACCTTTAAGCTGACTTCCTGTCTAATGTTGAAGGGGGACTTTTTCGTCGCTAGTTTTATATTTATTATCTAGTAGTAATATTGACATATAGAGTAAACCTCTTGAACAACTTATTTATTCACATTGTATATATTTGCCAAACTTCCTCTGTGAGTTTCTTTTTTAGATATTACTTTAAGAACAGCTGACCCGAATCAGAATTGTTATCATCCGAATTCGATCTTATTATTATTTCTATTTTTAAAAACAAACAAATAAAATACTGACTAATTGTAAGTGCTTTTACCTCTGCTAACCTCTTCAGGGATACAAGTGTGATGATATTCAAAATTGTATGTATGAGCAATCAAAACGGGGAATGAAACAGTTATTTTACGTTACATTTTAATAAAACGCTAATATTTTAGTTAAGAAGTCCTAAAAGTGAAGTTGATCCATGTTGCAGCATCAAAACTGGAGCCATTAAACATGTATCTGTATGTGACTCACATCACATGGAGCGCCGTTCAAACTTTATAACGCAATAAAACCATCCTGAATTTTGTGTTCAACGAATTTTCAGGGGACACATATTATATTTTCAAGCTACATTTTACGTGGGGTCAGGCAGAGATGATGTCTCACGAGACTTGACTTCTATCTAAGGCACAGCCAAGACCGAGACTGAAAACAAGAATAAAATAAAATCTAGAACGAGAACCAGACCGAGGCTGAGAACAGTTAAATAAAAAAATGAAAATACGCTATTTTCGCAAATAAACAATATATAATCAAATACACAATTTATTTTAGTTAGCACTAGCAAACTAGTTTTATTGAAATATGTCATGCAGGCATAACCGTGGGTGAAAAGCCTTAAGAATGTTTACAAATAACAAAAATATCGTCACTTTCATATCATCATCTCAGCCATAGGACGCCCACTGCTGAACGTAGGCCTCCCCCAACGACCTCCAATCAGACCTGTCAAAGGCGGCCTGCATCCAGCGGGTTCCTGCGATCTTCACTATATCTATTTGGTGGACGCCCTACGCTGCGCTTGCTCTCCACTTTAGAACCTTCTTGCCCCATTGGCCATCGGTTCCTCGAACGTTCAAAAACCCGAAGGATGTGAAGGAAGGCAGAGTAGATAGTATAATATATTATGCATATATCTACTCTGCCTATAGTATATATGCAGATATACTACCTACTCTGCCCACGATTAGCTGGCGATATGATACAAGGTATACAAAATGACAAAAACCGCTTTAGTCGGAGACTGTGCCGCATTTGTTTATTTGTGGATTCGATTTAGGTAACATTAAGTTATTTAAAAATAACAATGAAGAAGTATAAATTCTTAAAAATAATAATAAAGGTGTGCGTGTGCACATGCGTGTGCGTGCTTGTATGTCTGTTTTTGTGTGTGTGTGCATGCGTGCGTGAGTGTGCGTGCGTATGAATAATGGGTTTTTGCGTAAACTTAAAAGATTTTGTGGTAAATATTGGGAAAGTATGTAGCAAAATTTATTTACATAAAATACGTTTAAGTTAAATAAAAGTTCAATTTCATGATAATTTAAGCTTAATAGTCAATTAAGTAGTTTCGATTTACGCTCATAAAGAGTAAGGTAATAAATGTTAAAGATTTTGTTAACAGGTCCCACGATATGACAGGCGGCAAGTCCGTCGCTATATCGGGCACAGATCCTAGTTCAGGCAATGTTATGTTTTTCATATAAAGCGAAAAAACTCATAGAATATACCATATAATATATTATCTATAAAAATAATCATGTTTTATAAACAAAAATTTGCATAGTTATGTTTTATTTTGAAGTGAATATGTATCTAGATATTACGCGAATTTATCGACAGACGACGTTACCTTTATCGCTATCTATGTATGGATAGCGACGTCTATCAGTCGAGTCGCGTGGGAGATCCTTTAAATATTTACTGTATTATAACTGTTGTCATAGCGGCAACAGAAATACATCACCTATGAAAATTTTAAAAGTCTAGCTGATACGGTTCTCATGAACTCAAACTTACATATACACATATTTCATGATACAGCCTGGTAACAGATACACAGACGGACCACAGAATTTCAGTGAGATTACTGAAATTTTTTACTGAATAATTACTGAAAATATTTACTCTTTGGATAGGGAAACTCAAAAATAAGGATTCTCATCCGACGGAGTAGGTACCATTCCGTGACGAATAGTTTATCAAACTCTCACTGCTGAGTGAATTCACGAGATACAGCCTGGTAACAGACAGACAGACGGATAGCGGACTCTTTATAGTAGGTCTATAGGGTCTCGTTTTACCTTTTGGATACGGAACCCTAGAAAGAAGGATTTTCATCCTACTTAGTACCTTTTCATGACGAATGGTTTGTTATCAGACTTCTTTTAGCTGAGTGAGTTTATGAGATGAAGTCTCATAACAGACAGAAGGACAGCGGACTTTTCGTAGTAGGTTTATCGGGTCTCGT
The DNA here is from genome assembly GCA_018236625.1 of Lasaia peninsularis. NCBI lineage: Eukaryota > Metazoa > Arthropoda > Insecta > Lepidoptera > Riodinidae > Lasaia > Lasaia peninsularis. The sequence continues at coordinate 9,948 of DVZL01005696.1, forward strand.
TTCACGGATATATTGGATTGGATATACGGTTTTTATTGGATGCGGAACCCTAAAAGGAAGGATTAGTACCATTCCGTGACGAATGGTTTATCCAGCGTCATGTCCTCAGACTACTTTCAGCTGAGCGAATCATCATGATTAATGCTGAAACATCTTCGTCGGCCGTCGGCCGCCCGGGCGGCGGACATAACTCGATTCCGAACTTTTTAATTCACTCGCAGATGACCTCTTAAGATAAAAACCGTGTTACTTTTTATAAAAGTCCATCCTTTTGTCGCTTTGACAACATTTAAGGGTCAAAAAATTCGGTCCCTTTTCTTTGTTTGTATTTCTTATTGAAATTGTTAATCTACACGAATAAATAAAATTGGAGTGTGTAATATTAAACCAACTTTTACTCTCTATTTTTGACTCTGCTTGTTTCGGTTTATTCCTGGAACGCCTGGGTTGATTTTGACGGGATTTTTAGGGGTAGATAGCTGGTGTTATATCGAGTAATTTAAGGCTACTTTTAGTCGCAGTAACATCTTCTTTTCAATAAATTATTTGCTGTATTAATAGGCTTAGGCTACTTTTATTTTAGAAATGTATTAAATGAAATAATAAAATAAAACCGTGGCCGAAATTGCGGGCACAGCTAGTATATTTACAAAGGAAGTAAAAATAATAATAATAATTTATTGATGTGCATTTACAATATTATGGTTTGTATGGGACGCCTCTGTGGTGTATGGGTACGGCTGTTGCCTGTTAAGATCGTTAGCTGCGTAAGGTTTCGAGTTCAATTCCCAGGTTTTGTAAATTTTCTCAAAATGTTTTTCAGACTATTCTGAGTAATTATTACATTGCCCGAGATTTGGAATTGGGACCGTATAAGTGATAACATTGCTACGGTTTGATAGAATATAGCTTACATATTAAGTTAGGACCCCACCATTTTAATAATGAAAATACAATCAATATTGGTTCAGTATTTTTTTCTTTTCTTGAATATGTTTATAAAGCAAATACTTGTTAACGGGTTTATGGAACATACGTACATACAGATTAGTGGAACACTCAGATCAAACAGACAGACAGACACACAGACAAAAAATCTTAAAAATACTGTTTTGGTATATGAACCTTTTAATCATATATATGCATTAAGTAAAATATGGTTAACTTAATATTTCATACAGACACTCCAATTTAATTAATTTATATAGATTAAATTCAAACGCGGACGACATCGCGGATATAATAATAATAATAATAATAATACTTATTATTCTCCTATATTTAATATTACTAATGTTATTTTTATATTTTTTTCGTACACGATTTTGTATTAGCTGGAAGAAATCCTAGTATATAGATATTTTGTTAACTATTTTATTATTATTATTTTTTAATTCATGTGTACAATAAGGTTTTAAATAAATAAATAATTAATTATGCTCAAACCAAGTGGGCTCTGGGTACGAGACATACATGGTGTCAATTAATATCAAGTCATGTTTAATTAACTGGTCGTCGTAGCGCGGATGTCTCGCTAATTTGTAACGGTGTTATAAGGCGGGCGGGTAATTGCGTGGTAGAGACGGGCGGGCGGATAATTCGTGGTAGAGGCGGGCGGGATTCTTCCCACCGAGCTACACGGGTATCATATATCATACATTGTTTTATATGATTATTTTATTTTATACATTTCTATAATAAAATTTTAATACAAAAGCAGTCTTTGCCGTTATTACATCAGCTGTTTGCCAGTGAAAGTCCCGTCTAAATCGGTCCAACTGTTAGCAGAGATTAGCGGGTATAGACAGACAAAAATTCTAAATAATATTATTTTAGTATATTATGTACCTTTTAAACGTACATATGCATTTAGTAAAACTAGTTATTTTAATATTACATACGGACACTACAATTTTATTTATAGTTATAGACT
>DVZL01005697.1:0-11880 GCA_018236625.1 Lasaia peninsularis
ATATGTCTTGGGCTTAAGAATCTGTTACGAATTTCCCTAACGTATACCTAGACCGACCTCTCAACTGGAAGATTGGACCTGTACCTGGTTGAACTGGTATTATGATTTACCTATTCATGTCTATATATGCATATTCGCTATAATCTCATCTCTCGTCATTGTCGTGTTTTGGATTCAAAGTTAACTAACCTGGCGGACCTGGGGAAACGAGGGACCTGGCGTGAAAATATGTATGTAAGTGTTTAAGTCGAATCATAAATATCTATTATGCACTCACGTTTATACATTCATCTATAGTCATTTACTAAGAAAAAATACTCCATACAGATTTTTAAATAAATAGTTACATCGTTATTTTTTATTTGCTCCGAGAATATCTGTGAACATAATTATTTTGATTAAACTAATGTGTTTCCCAGCATAAAAATTCAACCTTCTTGTGAAAAAATAACAGCACGTTGAAATTTAGAAATAAAAATAAATTTGTTAGTTGAAAATGAGTCCGCTTGCACTTTCTTATGCGAGATAACTTTTTGATGGAAGCGTTGGTCGAGAGATTAGCTTTACGAACGTAATAACGCTCGGCGATGGACGTATCGATCTGTGTTAGAATTTGAAATGCGTTGAATAATTTTTAAACTTATTCTTTAAATATTAAAAAAATGTTACGAATACAGTAAATACCTACCAGTAAACGGTTGATGTTCGTCCTGCCATTTGGAAACCAGTTAAGTTTAAAAGTCGTTAAGAAATCAAATTAAAGTAAAAATGTATTTTTTTTAATTCTAAGTGCGGGTGATACGAAGTTCGCCAGGAAAGCTAGTATATTATATATTTTACCTAAATATTTATAAGGAAGTACATCGACTAATGCATCCGTCAATCAGTCTGAGGAACATTTGTTTAATGCAGTCATCTGTACGTTGCACCACCTAAACAGTTTACGTCTGATTCCTATCTCACTTACAAACCAAATCTAAATATGGTATTTTTAAACTATGCAAGCCGTAGAAAAGTTCGAGCTGCCGATATATTATTAAATTATTAAACAGGAATATACAGGCACAAGGTAAGACATACCGCTCCCTCAATATAAGGGAGCACATCAACATTTTTGTAAACTGTGATTTTAAATGATATTCTCTACCGGTTAACGCTGACAGATAGAAAAATCTCCCAAATTCCTCATTAAAAATTTAAATAATAAGCGTGTTATTTGAAAACAAAGCAGAAAATATAGGAATCCAGAATCTTAGACCTTTCACCAAAAAATTACTTCGTTGGATTGTATCCTTATATTACTTAGATAATAAAATATCTGAATTGACTCCCAGTAAATTGTTGAATACTATGAACTAGACGAAGACCCGTTAGGTGAACCGTGACCTGGTCAAAATTATTAACATGCCATGTAAGCAAAAAAGACTAAGAAGCGAAAGATGTTGCGATGTTTATTGGAGAAGGCTTTTATCCAGCAGTGGACAGAAAAGATTAAAATGACGACGATGAACGGATGATATTTATTTTATTGACAATCACAAAATCAGGAGATATTTTATATTCAAAAACGAGGAAAGCCGGAAGGTGCATCCGTACCCGTAATCGACTACAAAATTAACAATTAATAGTAGCGAATAATTTATGGACTAATAACAAATTAAGAGAGTAATGATTGTGGAGGAAGCTAGGCAAGTATGTAGGAATCTTCACACTTGACACTCGATACTCTCTGCAATAATTTCCAACAATTTAATATCAATTTGAAACTAAGGGTTCAACAATCAAACACTATTAGTACTAGCTTACGGTGATGATAATATGATAGGCGATGAACGTAACCCTTGAAACACCTTCTTGAATTTCAATTTTGAAAAGATAAACCCGATAGGTACTTACAGATAACGAACTGATTAATTAACTCATTGTTATGGTTGTTTTTGTTTTTAAAAAAGTAAATAGAAGTTACGTAAAAATTTTCTTATAATAAAGATCTGTATGGATCTTGACATTAAAGATAGTAATGACACGATATCATCCTTACGTTGAAGGTAATGAATGAATGAAGCTAAAGGTACTATGTATCCAGATACATGAATATTACTGTCCCCAACATTAAACATTTATCTCATTCTAATAGGGCCGGCTAATTTACTCTTACAAGGCTGGTTCGTTTTGACTTTGTCAACTTCACAAATCTAGCAAAAAGAAAGGTTGTCATGTTTAGAAAGAGACAGTAATACTACATATTCCATATTCTGAACAGATCGTTATTAGGACTGTAATCTTTAGTTACACTTTTGACTTCTTGGCATGTTTAATAAAGATATTCCAAAAAGGAATTAAAACTTACTAAGACTTGGGAAAACCTAGTGTTTTTATATTTAAAGAATACTATGGATCTCACTCAATGTCTATACTATTTTTTACCCAAATCGGTTAATAGTGGTGGGTTAAGTAATAAGTAGTATTATTTTGTTTTTTATCGTGTATCTAATTTTATTGTTTCTTTTTTCTGTTAGTCTAAAGGTTGGCTGGTAGAAAATTCTATACGCATTAATCTCACCTTTTGTATAACATATTTGCATAAGATGTACAAAAATATTAAATAAATAAATAAAAAAGTAGGAGTAAGATATCATAATTCGAAAGAAAATTATAACAGTTTAATATCACGCAAAGTTTAGACGTATGCTAAAAAAGAATAAGGGTGGTTATAAATAGCAGAGAATGTTCAAGAGTCTTAAAATGTAATCTGAAGTAAATGAATGGCACTTGAGCGAAGTTCGTAAGTGGTACAGGGTGGTTTCACAGTTATACGGGACACGCATGTGGCTTGAACATCTTTCATTTAATGGGCTTTCCGATATGGGTACGGTCGTATAAAAATTTGCTCGTAGTTCAAATGGATCTGGATGGATGGAAAAGTGCCGATGCTCTATTGCAGACACGCACATTAAGCCTGACACAACGGCCATCTAACATTAATGGTGTCTATAGGCTACGGTTGTATTTTACCATCTGAAGAGCTGTGTGCTTGTTTGCTGTCTTATATCATAAAAAAACGCCAAGTGCGAGTCGGACTCACAGACGAACTGTAAACTGCCGTATTGAATTTATTATCTAAAAAACGGCAAAAACCGCTTTATACATACCATTTCATTTTAATTGTTTATTTTGAAGTAAATATGTAGTGTGTAAATAAATATGTACTAGATATTCTGAGAATATTACGAGAGGCTATTCGTCGTCTTTACTGCGACCTAAATATGGATAGCGACATCTATTGATGGGGCGGTTCGTTCGTTATATGGGAACACTTTTGAAAACTTATTCTATATTTTAGTATTTGTCATCTGTGAAAATTTCAACTGTCTAGCTATCACGGTTCATGAGATACATACGATAGATGAAGTCTTAGTTATAGGTTCTCGTTTTACCTGTACGGAACCCTAAAAAACAACGCGTGTTTACCAAATCCCAACTTCCCTATAGCTGTGCAACCAACCGAGAGAGTTCGGTGCAATGTCGCGATAGGCGCACTTGTTCCGCCCGTATGCACTTGCCCCGAGGGTCGGTAGTTTTTGCACCCTCTACCACTCCTGAGTACCGATACACTCTCGGTTCCCACGGTGTACGTTATGTTAATGTCTACCCTTGAACAGTGTTGATATATATTATATTCACACTCTTTTGAAATTAGAATAAGTACTTTCCTATTCAATCTGATATAGATTTGAATTTTTGTTGCTTTTGTGTGGTATAGTAATAATACTAAAAACCGCCCAAGTTTGCATAAAATCGGTAGAACGGTTTTTCATTTATCACATTTTTTGTAAACAATCATTTTCAATACATAGCGGATCATTTTGTACATGGAGATTGTGCTGTCAAATTGAAACTTTTTAAGCATTGACAGTAAAAGTATGTTGTTATGTCATTCATGCGGTCATTTCATTTTGGACGTGCTTCGATTATACCAAATTGTCAGTGATATTTTTAAAAATAAGTATTTCACTTTATACGTAGCGGAGCACGTACCGGGCCTCAAATAGGTTATAAATTATAATCTAATGTCCATATTACACACTGAGTGAGAGGCTCACATAATATGCGGCCAGTAGTAGCATAATATACTTTTTGGACCATATTATATTGGCCTAATGTGTACTTGCAGCTTCAACATGAAAATAAAATACATTAAAAAAATAACATAACCAACGCTAACTAAACCTATTTCAAGTATTTAGGTCTATCTTTTTTTCAATAAAATAAAAAAGAAAGAAGTAGAAAATTTTAGTCATGTCAAATTAGTTAGAACACAACTTCCACGGCTTGTAATCAACATAGTCTCGAGGTGTAGAAATGTCACGTACAAACTAATCTGATGGCACTAAACCGTGCTTCGTCTCTTTCTTTTACTTGCGTTGAAAGAAGATAGAGATAATTTGAAATAAGTTTAAGTTATCAAACAGAAGAATCACCAGCATTTGCTCTAATTCAACAAAACCGGTATGTATCAAGGTTCAATACGTCTTGGCGTGACCCGTACAAATACGTTTTCTTTACATTCGCGAAATGTTAACTTATTTGATTAACTTGTATATATTTTGTTTGCAGTTTTTTTTATATTTTTATACACATGCAATAAAATTAATATCGTTACTTGTTATCTGTGAGTAGTGTTGCCAGTATTTTTTATTTGAAATATAAAAAGTATTTTTTATTTGAAAAACTAAGAATTAACAAAAACAATGTTTTTAATTCTTACATAGTTATAGCTCGACGTACAAAAGTAAAATATAAATGCTGAAATTTATTTACAAATTTATAACAACATTGGCTTTGCATTCAATCAAAACATCTACTCCAATTTTTCCCGTTTTGTATCAGAGGATATCGGGATCGGCTACCTAATCTAGGGGATAGTGGCATTTTTAGACAGAGCGACTGCCATCTGACCTCTGCAACCCAGAAGGGAAACCAAGCCCGATCCTAGATTAGTTCGAATTCGACTGCATGAATCCGAGTTTCCTCACGTTTTCCATCACCGTAAGAGCACTCTGAATATTCATTTAAGTTGGAAAGACCTCATTGGTACACGACGGGTTTTGAACCAGGGCTACCGGAATGGAAGTCTTGATCACTGGGCCACCAAGGGTACTAAAGACTGGAGGGTAGCGGTTTCCCAGCCTTCGGAGTTCGCACTTCACAGTGTTACAATTCAAGTATTCGCTGACACACACACACACTCGTACCCAAACCCATACTCCCATACACACACACACACACATAGTTGTAATCCTCCATTCATACAAGCACGTTCATCTAACTCAAGTTACGGAAACCGTGAAATCCGATGTTTGCGATGCGCTTGGTGATTACTATGGCTGAGAACACGACCTCTACCGTCTCCCATACAGTTATATAACTAAAGGCACAATACTGACACGCAATACTAATTGATAAACCGGCGTCGTCTTCGCCTGTGACGACACGCCAAGCCCATTCTTTATCTAAGACACCACGATATAACAATATGAAACCGGTTCTCACAATCAATAATACGAGTAAGCATTTTCCTTCGTTAGTTAATTCTTCTCATTATAATTCTCACTTATAGTGGAAGAATACGTTTAACATTTTTCACATATTAATATTTTAATAACGTCTGACATTTTATCAGATTTATAAACGTTTAATATGTACCTCTTTAGGGATGGGGCGTGACGATATTTATGTTTATTTATTTAATACTAGCTTTTCGCCCGCGGCTTCGCCCGCGTAAATTATTTTAATAAGTCAAACAAAGGGTAAGCATTTTTCCGACTTATAATACTTATTGTGTAAAAACATACCTTCTTTTTAATGTAATCGGTTAAAAAGTAGCCTATGTCCTTCCTCAATTTCAACTCTATCTCTATAATATCTATCATTTATAACGGATTTTAATTCGTTCCTAGTGCACAAACTTTATTCCTATTATCACCGTAAGTGACAAAAATATCACTTATCACACAATAGATATTGCAATAAAAAGATTAAAATATTTTTAATATATATTTATTGTATAAAATCATTTTCTTTATTTGCCAAAATCTCTCTTAGTAGGTTGGCTAATGTAATACCTAAAATGTGGTACGTCTTTTCATCATAAATATCACCTCTATTTTACATTACTAGTAATAAATAAGGGCTTAACAGCTATTCTAAAGATATAGCATTTATAAAAATAAGAAACTGTTTAAAAGTCCTTCCTAGTTCCTATATACTGGTTTATTCAATGTATATACTATCTATTCTGCGAACGAGGTGTGTGTTCGATATTATTTCTATTATAAGCTCGGCTTAGTAGGTACTCGTGGAATGCAAAGGCATTATAAGAAGGTAGAGTGACTCAGCGCAAAGGCACGCGGGTCGTCAATAACCGTAAGGATTAAAAATTCAGCCGAAGATTAAAAAAACAATAAAATATATGTATTTGTTCTTTTTAATAAACTCCATCTAATATTTTGAACTCGTAAGTTTGTGTGTGTTTGTTACTCTTTCACGCAAAAACAACTGAACGGATTTTCACAAAACTTTATAGTAATATAGATTCCTCTAAATAACACATAGGCTACTTTTTAAAAGAAGACACTAAAAAGAGGGTATTTTTTAACGCGATAAGTTTTATAAGTCGGTTATATAATAAGTATGTATATAGTTATTATCATAAACCGTAAAGTTTGTTTATATTTTTTTTAAACCTACACCGACTATATTAAAAAAAAATCATAAATAACATCGTGACACACTTGACAAAATGGTTCAATTTACGACTAATGATATCCGTCATATTCTTCGATTATATATTAATATAGCCAGCCACAATATAGCCAGCAAGCGAATTTCTATCCGGCCTTAAAGGATGTTTTCTTAGAAGCAACACGTATAACCAATTTAATTTTAGAGCGAGTTGAAACCCAAAATAGAAGTTTTGCAAAGATTGTTGGATATTTGTGATCAATGTGAGATTTGGAGTAGATTTTCACCAAGGGATAAATAACTTAAAGGGTACAAACGGGAACCAATTACTAAGACTCCACTGTCCGTCTGCATGTCGGTCAGTCACCAGGCTGTATCTCATGAATCGTGATAGCTGGATAGTTGAATTTTTTTCACAGACAATGTATTTCTATTGCCGCTATTACAACATATACTAATATACAGAATAATAAAGTAAATATTTAAAGGGGCTCCTATACAAATAACGACATAAACCGACCAAAAGATGGCGCTATGTAGGTATGTATAAATCGCGGTATAATTAAACTGAATATTTATAATTTTGTTCTATTAATGTAAAAAAAGATAAGCTATATAATTATTAATTCGGGGGCACGGCAGTGCCCCCGCCAAGTCGAGCAACACGGCCATCCTTTTCTCGAAGCAATTCGCTTTTACAGTATTTAAAACGCAATTTATTACTGTTTTTATAAATGTTGGATATGTTACGGTATCCTTCGTGTACGTAGTCCGACATGCACTTGGCCGATTATATTATTGTTGTTTTATTTCTAAAAGAAAAAAATAAAATTGAAAGTGTAAGAAATTCTATATGCATGATTAACGATCTGCGTCAAATTTTTTTAACAGTTGACTTTCACACATAACAGAAAGTGTGAACCGGAGCTTTAGTATAATAAATGTTCAAGTAAAAAACCTTCGTATAAAACTTTTCTATATTACCTTTCATGTTCATTCGTAGCTATCTAAACCCTAGAATTAGAGTTAAAGAAGTAGTAAAAAAAAATAAAAATCTTCGTATAAATCTTGATGATACCTTTCTATAGCGTATAGAGTTTATTTTGCCGTTCCTTCTCCTGACTGGCTATATTTGGAAACGGGAGCAGCTTATGATAGGGTTAAAATGAGTCAGGTATAAATTAATGTTTTTAAATAATAATTACAAATCTTTGTAAAAATTTTTGTGAGAATATTTGCACAGGCCCGCGTTAATTATATCAAAGGGCAGACTTTTTCCGACTTAAAATGTTTATTGCGTAAAAATATACCCTCTTTTTGATGTAGTCGATTAAAAAGAGTCGAATACTCACAAACTTTCGCATTTGTAATATTAGTACGATAATTAAATACTTTTTTGTAATGAACAACTTTTTAACACACATAAAATTATTTTTATTTAATTGATGTTACCTTTCATATTGATTCTTAGATCTTAACCCTAGAATTTGAGAGTATTAAAGTGATAGTAGGGCAATCGCTAAGGCTGATTTCGTTCCGCCGAGACAGTGAGAGCTCCGGACGGCTGTCTACATACCGCCGCCGCGCGCCGCCACGTCTCTTCGCCGATCTAGTCAGTCGGGGAGAAAAGTGTAACACGTTCGGTATTCGCTCTCAGCAATGGCCGTGACCGTACGACGCTCACTCTCAATGAAACGGGACCGAAATCACGATAATATAAAAAAATAAATATTGGCTGATATAACGCACAATGTTATACAAACTTTGGCTATTTAATGTAGAGAAGATGTTGTCAAATACGTTATCACCATTTTTTAGTGTTCAGTACCCATTGCGTAAAAACAGTTACTATTACTATGGCTCCGCTGTCAGTCTGTCAACAGGCTGTATCTCATGAACCGTGATAGCTAGAAAGTTGAAATTTTCACATATATATCCGACCGACAGACACGTCTGAAAACGAAATTACATAAAAAATTGCAACAAGCATACGAATAAATCGAATATTTACAATTTTACCTCCTAAGAATGAGTTTTTTTGCAAATTTATAATATCTTATCTATACAAATAAATAAAATTGGAATGTCTGTATATATACAAGGTATACATAATTTGTTTTAGAATTTTGTCTGTCCGTCTGTTTGTACCCGCGAATCTCTGTAACGACTGGACCTTTTCTTACGGGACATTCACTGACCGATAGTTGATGTAATAATGATATGTTATGGCTCAGATATGTATAAAATAAAGAAAATTGAATAAAAATGCGGTCGATGTCGCGGGCACAGCTAGTTTAGAAATAAAAGTAAATTACCTAATTTAAAATATGAGACCGCTTGCACTTTCTTATATAAAACGCTTTTGATTGAAGTGTTGGTCGAGACATTAGCCTACAGAATTAATTACGTTCGTTTTATGTCCGACTTAGGATTTTATTTTTATTTAAAAGGTACATATGCACCCACGATTAGCTGGCGATAATAGCTCCGATGTATGACAGGTGGCAGGTCCGTTGCTGTACCAGGCACAAATGTAATAGAAAAATATTTTTCCCCGTGTTGGTCCGGGTCCTCTGTTGAGAATTAACCATCGCCTTCCTACCAGGCAGCTCGTAAGAGGCGAGCATTAGTTAACTGGGTCACTACAAACATGAACACTGATGGTAGAGTGCCGTGCAGCAACTCGATACCACCACATTCTTATTCCTGCCATCATAATGACGATTGTCGTGCTCCGGGGTCCGGAGGGTAGTATAGCCTACAACATCTACATGGCATCTATAGGCCACAGTTGTCTTTTACCATCAGGAGACCCGTGTGCCTCTTCGCTGTCTTGCACTATAAAAAAAATACAAAAACTACTACATATAGTCTCAAGTCTCGCTGAGTTAAAAACCGGTAGTAATTGTGTCGGTATATCGACCACCGATTATACGGGGTGAGTGGAGCCAGGCACGGCGTATCGTGTACCCGTGACCGCTCCCCCTGTGCACGCATCATTCTTGGATTTCTCGCTACAACCAACCAAAAATTTAGCTTTTTTGCACGACAAAATGTTGGCCGTTCGGGTAGTATTAGGATTGTGTACTCGCCTCTTCAAGATCGACCTCTGATCGTTAAATCGTTGGGGAAATTTCAATTTACTTTCAATAAATTACGATATCCAAACCAGCATACGAACTATCATCACACAGAATCGTTTTCAAATTTTGAGAAGGTCAAAAACAGGCATTGTTATAGTGACATAAACAATGCGAATGTTACATGATAGTGTTCAATTGTGGCGATATCCACTACATGCTATTGTTTACCGAGTATTCGTGAGCGGCGAAATGTTCACCATATCACAGACCTTTTCCAAACACATGTGTATCTCTGTATGAAAAAGGTTATTATATTACAGAACTATTTGTGCCCACTGCGTCCGCATTTTAATTTAATTATTTTATTGTATATATATCTATACATATAATAAATCTGTAGAAAGGTCAATTCTGTACATTGAAAACATTGAAAAAACAAATAGCAGGGGGTGTTACTGAATCGATACCAAGCCCAAATGTGTGATTAAAAAAATTTTTGTCTGTCTGTATGTTCAGGCATCACGTGAAAACTAACGGTTCAATTTCGGTGAAACTTGGTATAATTATACCTTATTATCCTAGGCATAAAATAGGATACTTTTTATCCTGGAAATTGCTGCGGTAAGGCGGTACGAAGTCCGCCGGGTCAGCAAGTCTAAAATAAAATTCTAAAATGAAAGTAGCCTAAGCCACTCCCTATGTAATTAGCTGCCTGCTAGTAAAAGCCCTGTCAAAATCGGTCCAGCCGTTTCAGAGATTAGCAGATACAAAAAGACAGAAAGACAAAAAATCTAAAAAATACTGTTTCGCTATAGGTTCCTTTATAAACATACATAATATGCATTTAGTAAAAAAATATTACATACAGACATTCCAATTTTATTTATTTATATAGATATGTAGATAATAAAAATTGTTGGGATTAATTATTGTTCTTCTTCACAATCTTTTTTATTGTTGTATAGTGAACATTAATGTATTTAGAAAATAATAAAACTTCACAAGAACCGCTTTTAAGGTCTGTGTGAAATAAAATGTTTTCTGTTCTAGGTTTATATAATACTAGCTGTTGCCCGCGGCTTCGCCCGCTATCATACTACATACATACTATCATAAAAACAAAACTAGGCATTTGTAAAATATAAACGAATCGGTTTTTATTTATGTAATCAAAACATTTCCATACAAATATTCATTCCTTCCTTTAACCAGTTCCCGCCCCTTTTTTGCTATAAAAAGTATCCTATGTTCTTCTTTAAGGTCAACTCTATTTTGTACTAAATTTCAGTGTTTTAGGCGTGAAAGTGTAACAGACAAACAGACAGAGTTACTTTTGCATTTATTATATTAGTACGGATATACGGGCAGAAAACCGCCACCTATAAAGACTAAAAATACTATCAAAAATCTATCTAATAATGTAATAATAATGGCTATCTTTAGGCCAAGGTAAAAAAACTATTTTATTGTGAAAAAAGAAAGAACGAGAAATTCACCGTCGTGATATTGGGAACATCAGTATGGACTTCTGCTTACCCCTTCGTGGGTATGGGCGTGAAGATATTTATTTATTTTTATTAGTCGACGACGACCTTAGCTAACGTATTTGAAGGCAACACTATAAAGTTTAAGCCCTTCAACAAGATGATCCGTGTGCTGGTATTTTAAAATCGATATTTACTCTATTAGATTAACCTGCCCTTTGTACCTAATGCCATGATACGAGTATATTCCATGTAAATTTTGTATTATCATTTTTAACTGTAGAAAAAGATAACAAGAAAATAATGTAAATTTTGAACTTTAAATATATGTCAGAAGTAACACCTGACCGAATTGCGAGCTCATGTCACATTATTACTGAAGTATCTACACCGGGTTCGTGTTTTTGCTTCAGAATAGTGCTACAGTACGTTCGCGTTAAGAGGAATCACTAGAGCCGTTTTTCCATACAAACGCTGTCCCCTGTTTCCTCACTGGATAATGCCGGTAGAGTTATACTTTTTTTCCTGAATATCTATGGCCACTATTATGATGTCCCTATGTTTTCCTT
>DVZL01005698.1:0-11880 GCA_018236625.1 Lasaia peninsularis
TTATTTATACGGAGGGGATTATCTACAACGCCAACACTGGGGGCTATCTCCCGGGAGATCGAACCTCGACCCGGTTTTGCGTTCTGGTTAACGGGAGGAAGCAAGCCATCTATGGACACTGTAAATGTATATAAGAAACATTACCGGCTATTGTATCCAAATAGGAAATAGGAGCTGTTTTCTTGCGCCAGGCAATTCATAGGCGAGTAACGGTTTGTTTGTTACCATCTTTGTAACTGTAACTTGATAGAGCATTGTAACTTTCATTCAGATTGATACTTATTGTTAACGCTAGGTATATTCTGATGGCTTGAAGTACAAGGCAATCGGGTAGTTCAATTATTAAACCATCACTCTTGCCTTAGCTTGTTACGCACCTTTGTTATCCGCAGTGTCTATTTAGAATGTGTATCTCTTTGCCACCAAAAAGTATATTTTGTTTTCCTACAAAAAAAAAACACTACAATAACGACCAGTTTGAAAATTTTAAAGATTAGATTACAGAAATTTCTCTATGCAGAATAGTGTCAGCAGTGCAGGCGGCGTTCTCGTGCGCGACCGGCGTGATCGTGTGCGCCTGGTCGTGCACGCGCGACTTCATGCGCTCCTCCCACTTTATGTCGGAGGCGTACGCGTGGTTCGGCGCCGCCTACTTCTTCTATGACATCTGGTCAATGTACCTGGTATGTCTCCACTTATTATTTAATAGTTCGTAACAGTATATAAGAGTAATGGACACTCGTACAAATCACTATAATAATCATACTCCTAATATCGGTCTGTAACGCAACGTATACCAAAATATCGTGTACGCTACATCCAACAACTAACAGATTCCCGTGTTGGTCCGGGTTCAGTTGTAGAATAGACCAACTGCCTTCCACCCAGGCAGTTCGTAAGATGCGAGCACAGGGTCTATTGTCACCAACACCGTGACATCGACTAGGTGATAGAGTTTTGCAACGACTCCTGCCACAATAGCGTCAGTAATCGCCATTGTAGCGTTCTAGTTGGGAGGGTAGGGTAACCGGTAAATTTACTCATTCCAGCTTATCATCCCAGCCTCATTTGGGAAACGTAACATTTCCACCTTTGGTGTCTATCGGCGACGTGTATTTCTTACCATCATATCAGGAAATCCGTTTGCTTGTTTGCCCTCCAATATCATAAAAGAAAGACTCAACTCGCGCACACATGGGCTTATGTAGTGTAAGTAATGACACTCGCGATGCGCCCCGGCCTCGTGCGCCACTGACCGCGGCGGCCGTCGGCAGGTGCACGTGCACATGACGACCAAGACGGAGTACTTCCGCGGCAAGCGTCGTCCGTCCCGCAGCGAGGCGGCGGGCGACGGCGCGGCGGCGGTGCGGCGCCCCTCCTTCCTGTCCTACTGCCGTCACGAGCCCGTCATACTCATGCACCACCTCTTCATCGGGGGCTTCGGCTTCCTCGTCATTGTGGTGAGTCGCCTTACGTTTCATAACTGTAACTATAAATATTTTTTTCAAAATTTTTATTGTGTTTTTATCCATAAAGACTCATTATAGACACAGGCGAAGATGGACGTGTCCGGTTCGTCCGAGGCGTCGGACGGTACGTGGTAGTCAAATATTTCCTTTGGACTGATTTCAATATTATAAATGCAAGTTTAATAAAAATGTCTGAATCGTTGTACGTTTGGAAATGTATTTCAGTTCAACCTTTATACAAAAACAAAAAAATTTTGAAATTAAGTATAAAAACATAAAGTCAGCCATTATAGGTTCTCACGAATAGAAATTACATAAAAAATAAAATTGCCCTCTGAGGAGACTCAAGAATGAAAAACTTATTACACATTAAACACATCTTAATATTAACATTTACACAGAGAAAGATTCTACACTCAATCGATGTCTTGCTGTAGTAGTTTATCGGGCAATTCACTACGCAGTATAGGTATGTTCGGCGGCGGTCAACTCGGGAGGTGTTTAAGTTTGATCTTGACTAGTTACACGCCATTACTAACCACCGTTACGCCCTACGCTAACCACCTCGCGCATATTCATTATTATGATTAATATCAAGAGATTCGTCCGCTTGATCGTCTATCAATATCGTTCAAATAAAATCGATCATATACATAATAAATATACCTAGAGCGCGTCGCTATTATAATTCCGGTGGAGCCCAACAAAATACGAGTGTTCACCCGTGGCGCCGCAGTGTCGTATGCTCGGTGTTCTCCGTAGTACCTGCGCGGCGGGCTGGGCGACTGCGTGTTCGGGTTCGTGTACCTGATGGAGCTGTCGACGCCGCTGGTGTCGGCGCGCGGCGTGCTGGCGCGGCTGCGGCTGAAGGGCTCGCGGCTGTACCGCGCCAACGGGCTGGCCATGCTGCTGGCCTTCCTGCTGTGCCGCGTGCTCGCGCTGCCCTACGTCTGCCTGCTGCACAGCCGCGCGCTCGGCCTCGGATACTTCCAGGTATAGTAACCGGCTTCTTAGATACGTCTAGTGGTATGAAGCGCGGGGGAGGGGCACAGTTTAGCGTTTCAAACTACGTGATTGGCTCTCGGCACGTTACGTTATTACTATTAGTTTTGATTCGCTCTCGAAACTGTCACTACGCATTTCGCGGCAACAAATACACTTCCGTGCGAAAATACGCTACCGAAATGTAATCATATTGTTTAAATTAAATACTTTTCATACACATCAACAATTTTATTATTTGGTAAGTTGCTGGTTTACCAAGTAATATATACAAATGAAAAATATAATGGAAGGTGTGACTTTTTTGAGCCAATAAAGTTTTCAAACATTAAAAAAAAATTAGATGACTTTTTCTGTACGGTCTATTTTTTATTTTATTAATATAAGTTTTTAATAAGCATTCAAATTATTAAGCCGGAAATTTTGCCTCAAATTCAACAATAACTTATGTGCTTTCTATTTCCATACTTTTGATAATTAATGTATCAACCGTTTTTTTTTTTTGGGTAGAAGTGTACAATGCGCGAACCTATCCCCACTCTCGCTAAAATATAAACTCGTCTTACTAAAATGCCCCATTGCTCGCTCACAATAATTTCTTCCTAAATAACTTCAATATAAAACACAAGTTAGAGTGTTTGTTTTGTTCACATACAATAGATATTACACGACTTCTAGCTCTGGATATGCGTATATTTTACTTTTAGGCCGGCGTTAGTAATTTATTTGTAAACATTTTCAGGCTATGAGAACGCTACCGACGGGATGCAAAATATC
This sequence comes from Lasaia peninsularis, assembly GCA_018236625.1. Lineage (NCBI taxonomy): Eukaryota > Metazoa > Arthropoda > Insecta > Lepidoptera > Riodinidae > Lasaia > Lasaia peninsularis. The sequence goes on from DVZL01005698.1 coordinate 3,249, forward strand.
AATTTGCATCCTCCTATTGCCCCAGCTGTACTGGTTCTACCTGATGTCCAAGGGTGCGGTGAAGGTTTTCTTCGGGAAGCCCTCCAAGGAAGCCACCGAGGAGGCCACAATCGAACCCAGCACCCCCCTGTCCGCGGGGGACGCGGATAAGCGCAGTTGATGCAGGAGGAGACGAAGGAGGAGCAGGAGGTATTTATAATTTGTCTATGTGACTGGTCCACGTCTCGTAAACGAGTTATAAGGGGCGACTTGTATCGTGACTTATGTTTATCTCTTTCTCGTTAGCTGTTACAGAGGGAGACAAACGTAAAACATTTGTCCTGTTCTTTAATGGATAACACCAAAGAGATTGTCCGTTTTGTGATTATATTATTTTAGCTTTGAATGCATTTAGTGCCATGTGAAAATACGAAAATTAAACTAGTATGCTTTTTTTCTATTTCTTGGCAAATTTATGTCTAAGACATAATTTTAATTCTGCTAACTATATTTGAGACTAAAACTTTCCTAAAAACTTTTGTAAACTATTTATTTATTTAACACATTATTGTATAATATATGTTTAATTTAAGGTAACAAAAGACCAGGATGTTTTCTTGGAAATTCAATGTTGTTGACCGACACTGGGTCTGACTTTATTTTTTTATTTTTTTAAATATATTTCTATATGTAACTGTGTCTCATTGTACCTACAATATAAAGTAGGTTTATTACGGTGGCCTGTCCGTCTGTACAAGGTGTTTCCTCATTTTAATCATTTTTTTTGTAGATCTTATAAAATTGTATAGTATAAAGATGTTATGATATTTTAAGGTTTAGGATATCTCTAAATGAAAATATTTTGGTTCTGGTTTAGTATAATATCACAAAACTAATAAGCTGTTGTAATAAATTTGTATCTTATGTCTATGTGCATTTACTATTTAATTCACCAAATTACTACTTAATTCACCAAATTATTATTTAATTCACAAAATGTAGTTATTTAATTCATCAAATTACTATTTAATTGAACAAACTAATATTTAATTCGCCAAATTACTATTTAATTCACAAAATTACTATTTAATTCACCAAATTACTATTTAATTGACCTAATTATTATTTTATTTACCAAATTACTACTTAATTGGCCTAATTATTGTTTTATTCACTAAACTACTATTTAATTCACCAAATTTATTTAATTTGCCAAATTATTATTTTATTCACCAAACTACTATTTAATTCACCAAATTATTATTTGATTTACCAAATTATTATTAATTCACTGTCTTTTCTTTTTTCATTATTCCATTATTTTTGTATACACTAAAATTTAATAAATTTGGTTAAGGCTACGCTACAATCTTGATACTTTTGAGGTTGTTGTTTAGTTTTAAAACTATTATGGTGGTCGATAGTTTATTTTTGGCCTAGTGTTCAAACTATATTCTTGTCTTCTAATTGTGTCGTTTGTGAAGGCTTTGGGTTATTTATACATATACTAAACTTATAAGTGAAATAAATATGAGTAAAGAAACAGTTGTATAAATCTATTTATGACGATAAACAGATTTATACAACCGTAAATTATAAAATAATACAATATAACGGCTGTAATTCTTTAATCTCCCGCTCATCTAATAAGTGAAAAGAGTGTAAAAATGCAGTTACTTTAAGTCACTTACATAGGTTATTAGTAATATATTTACATATACAATACAGATATTTTATCTGCAGAAAAAATAAACTAAAATGAAAAAACTTACTTTTAAACATGTATGTTCCACTTATTAAGTTAAAATTACTTTACCGGGCGTAATATATCACACTACATTTTATAGATTTGATAATAAATAATTTCAAGTCGACACAATATAGAAAAATTGCCAATACAACTGAGTTGGAAACGTCAGTACATGATGATGTAAATTTGAACATTAGTTGAAAAGTCAGTGCCATTTTCAATGGGCAGTGCAAATTAATTTTAACATTTATACCCATTTTTGTAGGATAAGACACTTTTAGCAACGTTTATTTTGGAAAAAAAAACGTTTAAATATTGAGCTCCCCTTGTTTTTGTCCAAGTATATGAATCTTATATTTATATATCTCGACCTCGAAACTACTCGACCCGTTCGGTGTAAAAAAAGCATTGCAAAATATAATATTGTGACATATAGTATAATTCAAATAGCCTAATAATACATAGGGGGCCTTTAATTGAAAATATTTTTGCTTTACTATATTTTGGTTGTAATATTTTTAGGATAGAACCTTACCCTAAAAATATTAAAATTAAAAAAAACTTGATATAAATTGGTCTAGTTATTTGCACTCAAGTAATAATAAAATAAAAAAATGTTTGAGATAAAAAAATGTTTCTATACTTAAACCTAATAATTGTTTTTAAGGTATAGAAACTGACAATGTAAAAATATGAATTAATTCCATTTCAATTAATTGGTGTTAATTCCAAAACAAGCCTATTACATATTTATTTGAAAGTGATAATGTTTAAACGAGACAACATATTTCATAAGATTATTACTATATTACACGTAAATATAATATGAAGGCCTACAAGTGTGTATACAACATTATATTTATAATGACTCAGATTTTATTAATACGTTCTGGGTACATCTTAGATTCACTGATCAAAGTTATGCTTAACAAATTATTCGTAAGGATTTTTGTTATGATTAATACAATATGTATTATACATACTTAATATATACAAGTAATTAAAATTATATTGACCGATAACTTCCAAGGAATTTATTACACCTTAAAGTCACAATTCTTTTAATTACTAGCAATATTAATTTTTATATTAGGGTAAAATATATAGGGTACTCGAATAATTTTTATACCAAAGAAAATTAAAATTATTTTTGGGCCAGTTATGTCATAAAGCAACGCGGCACTAATTGACATTAAACAAAAATAATTTATATAATATATAGAAAACAAATTATCATACCCACATAAGAACCTTAAAGCTAAAAACTTCTTATTAATTAGTAATTTCAATTTAACGAATATTAAATAAAAAAATATCGAAATTCACTGCAGAAATAAAATAGTGACGTCATCAAGTTTGCAATGCCCCCAAAACAAATTACAGAAAATTAGAAAGACCAGCGTTGCTAGTTCCTCTACGCGTACTATCTACAATATCTGAAATATTGATGACAAAAATGTTTAATGTTAATGACAAAAAATAACCTTCAGTATTTTTGTTGTGTTTTTCCAATAGGCTTCGTACAAGAACAACCAATGTATTTTCTCATACGTTGATTCATACGACATTCTTTATTGATCACTGTAATATTCGGTGTTACCGAACTTACCAATACATTTAGTATAATGCTAGTAGCGCTAAAAATACCGTAAGTAACATGAGTTTACGTTTAGCAAATGTTTGTTTGTTATTGCACATGTGATTGTGTACAGATAATAATAATAAATAAATATTACTGGACAAATTAAACAAATTGATCTAACCCTAAAGTAAGCACATCATATGCTTGTGTTATGGGTGTCAGAGAACGATACTAATACATATAAATACTTAAATAAATACTAGGATAAATTAAATAAACACCCAGACCCGGAAATACAAACATCTATGTTCATAACACAAATGCATGTCCCTGTCGGGAATTGAACCCGAGCTTCGCGGTTAGTCGATGCGGTTAGGCGTGTACGCTAGCCACTCGACCAACGAGGCGATCGAACAGATATGTGCAATGAAAAATTATTTTGACTTAAACGATCTCCACTTGTTATATTATATTCTCCACTACTACTTACATAGTATCCATCTTCTCCACATAGTGTGTAGGCATGTTATAAAAATATATATATTATCTAGATAATATAATATTACCTGCTTATGGCTATATATTCAGCACAACGTTAATTTTAAGTTTTGAATGTGTAAATTGTTGTAGGTGTAAAAAAAATATAGCTGACACATGTCATTTTATAGAGTTATCAAAATGTGTTTCTATAAAGCATTTGTTCCATGAAACTAAATGTAGGTACCCTGGATATTACATTCCTAACAAAGTCCTGTGCCGAGCACTTAGTATTGCTTACTCTCTCTAAACTGGTCAACTTCTATCTGCAACTGTTAACAAGTCAAAACAAACTGTGTGAGAGTGAGATGGCCGGCCCCATGGGAATGAGATAGATGTTCAATATTGCAGACGACGTCGTTATTAGGAGTGTAATCTCCAGTTTGTACCTCTGGCGTCAACATTTCATTCACGTCCTTTGTCTTCTCTCGTTGTATTTTTTTACAAATTGTTATTTTGTGATAGTTTTCGAAGTTTCAAACTTTGTGTTTTAAGGGAAATGGCAAATGTTAAGTGTTTTTATGTGATAGAACAAAATTCATTTTAAAGTTACCTACAATTATGTAGTTTGTAATTATTATGCACATGCTTTTAATGATAGGAACTTCTTAATGTAAAACTATTCTGTAAAAGTGTTTTAAATATTCCTCACTGATAATAATGTTAATGTTCTAGACCCTAGATTATAGATTCTCTTAAGAAGTAGTCCGAAGAAAAATCCAATTACGTTTGTTAATACAAAAAATGTACCATAACTTCTCAAACAAATTACAAATAGATTTGAGAAACTCCACGGTGCAACTGATTGTACCTTATTAAAGCGGTAATTTTGAATTATCTAGCATCAGGCTTAAGTTAAAAAATGTTAACAATACATTGTAGTTGTGCTCCAAATTTAATTAGATGTTATATAAATAATTTGACAAATTCCAGTTGCTTGTTTTTTTGGAAGTTTTTAACCAACCATATTTTCCAATTCTAGTGTTCTGCATTATTACTTTAATCTTCCAATAATAATTTTCCATTTTTACAAATGTGTACATGGTTAGCGTGGTGCTTTTAACATGAGGGTAGATCGATATTTTAGAATGAATAGTTAAAGTGATAAAATTTTATATAGTTGTTGGAAATTTATTTATGGCAAATACTGTATATTATTGTGTAGAATTAGTGTTAGTAATGTTACTTTCAATATTTGTATTATTTAGGCTTGTCTTGATGTGGCTCATTTTGTGTGAATGTGTCTGAGTGTAGTGGACAAATTCGCATGAAATTCGCTATTCTATATAATCTCTATAGTTCTTGATTCGATTTCAAAATATTGTTTTAGTTTACTAGTGCCATCTACCAAATACAGTAAACAGTTTTTATCTCTATTTCGGAAACAATAGGTACTTTAATAATGATTTCACCACCTATTAGCTAAATACTGATTTAAGTATGAGAATTATTCCAATATTATTACTTTCTACTATTAAGTCTATACTTGTCATCTTTGACGCTTGGTGAAACTTTCACATAACATATTCATACTTTAAATGAAAAAACACACAAGTTTTAATCCTGATGATGATGTAAAAAGCAAAACCGGTCGGCTATTTCAAAAATAATTCAATTTTGAAAATGCACATGTGCTTTTTCATTTAAAAGTACTAAAATCTCTTAAATAAGGTATTGGTAGATAACATGATGGTAAATAACAGAAATGCGTATTAATTGACGGATAATGGAAGTGCATTTTTTAAATCATTCCATGTAATAATAGCCAGCACAAATATTATTTTTTCATTCGAATAATTTGCGAATATTTTGTTATCTTTTACACGTACTATGGTTAGAATATTTTTGTATCAACAGTTGATGTGTCAATTCCATAATGTGCATTTACTTTTTTAATTTTATTTTTTGAAATAAACATATTATGTTCCATGGAATTGACCGGAGCTAGTCTGTTATATATTTTATTTTCATTGAAGTTTGATTTTCGACGCGCGTTCACATGTACACTTTTTATCTTTATTGAAGAACCTGCATCACATGTGTGAACGCGCGATAAATATAATATCGCCATGTGTAAGTCGGATCCACAGGGGTTGAATTATAAGCGCTCCATATTTTAGATCAAGTAGAGAACTATTAAAATAAACTTTTTACATTTACTCAAAAATTGCTCTTGATCTTGTTATTTGATGTCGACATAGACACTATAAAAAAGGCCTTTCATAATTACTTTAGTTAATGTACGCCTGCGACTTTTGCATGACGACGTATTTGTTCATCTCTTTCGTGTGAAGTATAGCAGATAGAGATGAAGTGAATATTTGTTATTAATACGTGATTTAAAAGTGAATTTTAAAGTCGCGACGTTATAATTGCATGTGTGAACAAACGCTCAAAGAAAGACATAATTAACGGATGTTGATCTGATGATGACAAGTCGAGACACCAAAATAGATGTGGTTTCTCATGTGAATACGGCCTAAATTTTACAGAATATTAGCGTTTTTTCACACATATTAAACAATAATTCAATGATAAAGCCACGCCGAGAAAGAAATGTCGAATGTTAAAACAATGGAGAGCGGTTGATGAGGCCAACACATTACACGTTGGGAAAAAGTTTGAGTTTCGACTTTGTTAACTTGAGAAATTATTTCTTTATATTACATTTATGTCATAAATAATATAGTAAATTTCAGAAAAAAAAAACCTAGAAATATTTAGTAATTTCGTCTCTTTTAGTTGTTTTTATTGATTAATATTATTTACGAAGAGAAACAAAATTAAAAAGATATTATTTTTTTTATAATTATTTTTAAAACTTGATTGTTTATAGTGTAAATCCAATATAAAAAAAATCATATATTTGTGTATACCATAGTCGGTGTCGAACATTGACGCACGAGATTCCGGATTCCGGGAAGGGCAACTTTTAAGTTTTTTCATACCATGGGGCCTCATATTTTCGTCTAATCGTGAGTGCATAACTAACTACCTCTGTCCAATTTTACGGGGATATAGGCCTGATGATATTTAATTATTTTTTATTTATTTAGAAATCTATTTTTTTTAATGTAATGGTCCTTATCAAACTATTTTCTTGGATAAATTAATAATTTGTTCTTATTGCTACCTGACCTATTTGACCTCAACATTTTGTCTAACCAGCTGGGGTGGTACGCTGCCTTTAAAAAACTATTTTAAACTAAATTAAATAAGACTGCACATTTTTGAATTATAGCCAATTTTAAATTTAAATTTTATCCGCTCCCCCACAGAACCCCCTTAGGTAAACGGGATAAAAAGTAGCCTTTAAGCCTTTCTCGGAACACAAGCTACCCACTAGCCAAATTTCGTCACGATCGGAACAGGATTTTTAACGCGGATCGCGGCAAGGATACAGACAGACACACGGGCAAAAAATTAAATGTGTTCTGCCCGTGCCCGTTTTTGTGTCGCCTGGCTCTATTTTTTAATATCTTCAATGTAGAGAATAACGTCTTCTATAATTTTATTATACCTACTACGTAAGTATATATTGCTGTTTCCTCAAATTGTTTTCTTATAAAATATCAATATATCTAATGTCTATCTATAGTTACTTAGATATTTCTTGAATATTGTTTTTCCATAATCTGCAAAACGTGCATTAGTATGAGCAGCGTATCACCTTGATTGTAATATTTTATCATTAATGGCACTAATTTTATATTATAACTATTATTATGCTAATTTTAAGTTTGTTACCGTATGTGGTAGGTAATGTATAATGAGGGATCTTATGTGTTATTAATAAACGTTGTTTTTCAATTACTTTTGTTTTAATTGAGGTTCCAATTTAACGTGTTCATTAGTGCATACCGCGGTCTGAAGGAAATGGTCGAAAACAGTATCGGCATGGCTGTCGCCTGTTAAGACCCGTAGACGCGTAAGGTCCCGGGCTCAATTTCCAGGTCGGGCAACTTTTTTTAATTGTTTTTCAGATTATTCTGAGTAAGCATTACATTGCGCGGGAGTGGCGATAGGCTTGCCACTTATCACATCATGGGCCCTAGTACCTTGGCTAATCATGAGTGCTCTAGTATATCTACTGGACGTACGATTCGTGGATATACTAGCACACCTCTGCTTACCACTTCGGGGATAATAGAAAATAAATACTTATTACAGGACAAATTACACAAATGTATCTAACTCCAAAGTAAGGAAATTAAATGCTCGTTATTATGTTCTACTTTATTCATACCTATACTTCCCGTCACGAGAAGCTATAATTTTTGTAAACAAACTTCTTTTACCTAGTAAATATTTTTACTGCGTGACAATAATGAACTGCAGGAATTATGTGTGCATATCAGGTAGGTTTGAGAATCGGTAGTTTTCTTGGTATGTTCAGTAGGGTGTCCCGAAAAATTTTTTTTTGGAATTCTTAAGCGCAATACCTCTCAAAACTTGCGTAATTATTCGTAGATTACAGCAAAACTATTTAAAAAAATATAAAACAACGTTCTTAGGGCTCTACCCATCATCAAAGTTTTTAAAAATTGGTATTTTTGTGGAAATCTTCCACTATCTTTAATAAGGGTAAAAATAACAAATATATATATGTTTTGATATTTTGTCACTTAATTACATATGATATATCGATTTACAAACAAAAATATGTTACTAGCTTTATGAATTTTTTAAGTTTCAACCTACAGATATACTCAAGTTTCAGCTTATTTAGAGCATTTTCGTAACCTAACTAGCAAGTGTTTCCTATAAGTGTATGCGACTTTTAT
>DVZL01005699.1:0-11879 GCA_018236625.1 Lasaia peninsularis
CTGCAAAGAGGTGCTACCAAGTGCGCAACGGCAGCTACGATTTTTCTAAGTCTTTATACCTATTTCCTTGAAATGAACGATAATTTATTTCAAAACCTGACAAATTATTTTTTTCTCGAAAAATCAATTAACAGTAACTTCATGAATAATAATAGCGGCCAAATTTTGATTGGCGACCTGGTAGATATGTATTCTTCTGATCTTAAATATAAGTAAAATGTGTTTTTAATCATGTACTCGATAACTACACAATTCTGCAGCCGGATCTCGGGCTATAAATACAACTTTATATTGTACTGGTAGCTGCAGATTCTTGCGTTTATTATGTTACACGTTGTATAATTATTATGTGCGGTACAAATCGCCTAGTATTATTTATTCAACATAAACTATCCTATTAATATTACAAACCCGAAAGTTTGTAAGTATGGATGGATGAATGTTTCTTACTCTTTCACATAAGAACTATTGAATGGATTTTAATAAAATTTTACAGTAATATAGCTTATACATGAGAATAACACGTAGGCTATATTGTATCCGACTATTGCGCAATAAGTATTATAAGTCGGAAAAAAATCCACACTTTGATTAATTGATAATTCACGCGGACGAAAAGCTTTTGACGTTTTAAAGATAAACTTAATTGGTTTTTTTTATTTGTCGGTTAGATGTGTCTACAGAAATAGGAAGCCATTTTCCCTATTAATATAGAACAAAATTGTCACCCAGGTCCCAGCGGTACCTTCGAAGATGCTATTCAATATGTGCATAGACGAGGACTATTGTTGCTTCGCGCCGGGTACCAATATACGAGGAAAAAGACAAACAAAAATGGATCCGTCATATGGGAATGTTGTATGAGGAAAAAAAATCGATGTACCGGGTCTGTTACTATAAAAGTAAGTTTTTTATCTTTTCAAGATGCTAAACTCTTTTTCTTCTCTAATACGTGTTGTCTGTCAGTAAAAGCCCCATCAAAATAGGTCCAGCCATTATAGAAATTAGCGGGTACAAACAGACAGACAAAAATTCTAAATAATATTATTTATTTTTAGTTATGCATTTAGTATAAAGCGGTTACTTTAAAATATCTTGCATATACACCAATTTTATTTACTTTCATAGTTTTTTGTACGTAATTGACCAATTACGATGATTTTTTTATTAATGATATATTTCTTTTTAAATTAACAAAATCATGCAACCGGTTATACTTTTGCATCATCTACAGGGTTATTTAATTGTAATTTTAGTTAATTTATCTATTACGTAAAATATTATGATTGGCCATTGTTACTAAAATTATTATAGACTATATAGAGATGTAGAGATAGGTTTTGCATTTCCTTGTATACTTAAAAAAGGATGAATGAATTTTAATTTATAATTTTTTGTATAGTTATTTTGGATTAGTCATAAGTGTTTTTTTTTTTGGATATTTATTATGATGAAGTTTATTTTTTGTTTTTAGGACACACAAATAGTGAGAGAAAATTCACACACACATGCACCGGATTTCGTGAAAAACAAAGCCGACGCTTTTGAGTGTTTCGTTTGTAGTTAATGCTGGAAATAAACCGGTTTATTAGTTAACGAATATGGTTATACTGCTCCACTAATTCGGTTTTTTTTTAAAAAAGAGCCAACCGGTCTTGTTTTAACTACCTTTTGAAGGTTTTATAAATTAACCAACCGGTTACGCTTTTGTAACCCGTTGAGTTAGTGTGTATTAGTGTAGCAGTGAATGTGTATTCGTATATTATTTGGTTTTCATACGACTTCAAAGAATACAAATATTACAGGCGGTTTCGTCTACGCCTACATATCACCAGAAAGTCCAATTATTTTAAGCCAATAAATTGCCTCAAGACTCGCATTAGGATCCAAAAAAGTATATTTTAGCACTAATTTCAAAAATTAGCTCTCTATCCAACAAAAAACAGCTTCGTTGTATTAATGTTGTGATGAATAAAATCTTATTTTTTTAATATAAAGAGCCAAAAATGACGGATTTTTCTGATGGTAAGAAATATGCGTTTCTACTAGGTGGTAGAGTCTTGCAACGACTCGCTCAGCTTGGTACCACCGCCTTACCTATACCTGCCACAAGCGTCAGTGCTTGCTGTTGTCGTGTTCTGGCTTGGAGGGTAGAGTAGCCAGTAAACTTACTCACGCAAGAGGCTTACCATCCCAGCCTCAGATTGGCAACGCACCATTTCCACCTACGTCTACGTGTATTTCTTACCATCAGGAAATCCGTCTGCTTGTTTGCCTTTCAATATCATAAAAAAAGCCTATGTAATATCAATAATTTAATTATAATGCCACATTTACACAGGGATGTTAAGCACCTATGTTTTCTAAACTCTGAACTGATGCACGGTCAGAGTTAGCACTAATCCTCTGGCTAAGTTGGCTCAATTAAATGTTACTACTAAAAATACTCATTCTTAAATATAGCTAACGTATAAAACCCGGAAAAAAGCATGGGATAATTTTTTTGACGTCCGTTAAACTGAAATTTATAAATGAATAATAATACATTCGAGAAGATAAAAATGGATGTGATTATGTCGTTCGTTGGTGTAAATTTCAAATTCTATTTTTATTTATTTTGTAAATACATTAAAGAGCTGTGTTTTTTATTTATTTTGTAAATAAATTAAAATTATAAAAAATATTGTAAATATGAAATAAATTATAGTAAATAGAAGTGTTGTTTTTTTGGAAACCATGTCTTGGAACCGTTTTATTTAGAACTTACAATAGAATATATTAGCGACCGCAATGGATTTTACTGCGGTTTTTTTTTTGATAGATGTCGCATCACTCAAGAACTGCAATAAAATCCGTTGCGTAGTTTTAAATTTCTAAGCCTATTAGGACAGATAGTTGCAAGCGGCTTGGTTTAATACTACGTATAATTGTTATATTAAAAAAATACTACAGTGCGTTCAGCCCATTAACCTATCAAATTACTCATAATTAGAACGTCAAGTTTAAAGTGACCAATCTAAATATTTTTTTTGATGAAACGGTTGTGAACTAATACCACCTTCTACCCTGATGAGACCCTGCATTCTTAACGAATTAATTATGTTTCGACTACTTAAAGCCGTTTTTACGAATTTTTATTTGGTTATAGTATGGCTTATAATGAAATTAGAAATATTATTACCACCTCTTTTAATACAACAATAAAGAGCTTCTATGTGTTCATGTTAGTTTCGTACTTAAAACAAAGTCAATCTCTGAAAGGGTACTTAGAGGTACACACGATTAGCCGACGACTTTAGGTTCCTTGATGTGAAGGGCGGCCAGTCCATCGCGATGTTTTCCTTCGCTTTATGAGCACTCAGAAAATGTTTTTAATTTAGATAAAGCCGTTGGTACATGGCAGGGTTCGAACCTGGACTACCGAAATGTAACACCGAATCGCATACCAATAGGCCACTGAAACTCTTGACTTATTTCTATTTTTATGATAAGACAGCTTTCTCTAGGGGCGCATCCAAAGCCTTCTTAAGCCCTTGTTAAAAATAGGTCGCCAGCTATTAAATCACTTCGTGACCTACTTGCCCATTTCTCACCGCTTTTGTAAAATAAAATACTCTCTGGTCTGGAATTTTTTTTTTCTTTTTTTTTGTTAATCCTTGTAGGGACAAGATTTTTTTTATTATATTTGAAAAATATTTTATTAGTATTTAATTTTACAAGCATTTTTATCATTAGTTATCAATTACCATGCATCTTCCTAATTCTAGTCTTATCCCGATTTTATATAACTTGATAACCCGGATTTATGTTAATTAATTTACACAAATCCGGGTTTTCTTACGATGTTTTCTTTCAGCGGGGATGTTTTCTTTCTTTTATTTTAAGTTAGAAAAAATCATTGGCACATGACGGGGTTCGAAAGTGGACTACAGGAATGAGAGTTCAAAGTTCACGTTTTCATACACACTTTTATCTTTTTACCTATTTTAAATACTTCATTACACACGTCAACTTATTAGTGTATTGGTACTTGTGAACAGTGACAATGAAATCTTATTTTGTTTCCCCTTGTTGGTCTGTGTCATCTGTGTAGAATGGACCGAATGCCTCCTTACCAGGCCGCCTACCTATTCTTGCCGCCATAATGATATTGTTGTGTTCCGCTTCGGAGGGTAGGTTAGCCGATAACTGTTGCACATCAAGCCTAACACGGTATATCTCGTATCACCAGGAGAGCCGTGTGATTGTTCACTGTCTTTCCCCATAATGAAAAAAAAAAGATCAAACAATATGCTATGGGTTACTATCCAATGTGTATTGCGGACATTAAACAATCCATAATTACCCAGTAAATTTATCGTCCTGTGTACCTTAGCCATCCACATTCACATTGTATCTGTTTTGTCATTCTTTCATATTTTTCGTTGACATTCCTCAATCAAGCTGATCGTGTATTATCCGAGGTTAGTGTCAAGAGTCTCCGAAACTAGTGTGTTTGAATAAAGTTAAAAAGAGGAGGAAGCCAAACAAGTATGGAGGAATCGTGACACGTGTACCCGATACTCTCTCCCCACTTCTTAAGAAAACTGGCGTGAAGATGTGTGTATATATATTTATATTGGTTCTTTATGCAATATGAAGGAGATCAAATAAAATCGCAAGACGGTAATGTATAAACAAATGTTTATAAACGTACCGAATAGTATAGATAAAATACGACCTTATTGCACACAATATAAAGTCGCAATTTGACATAGATAATTAGCAGTCACAGAACAGCTGCTAACTTGGTTTGTTTTTTTAGGAACATTCTTATGGACAAAGAGAGCTGGAAGACATCCATTGCTGCTTTTGTCCGGCTTCACATACAGCTTTCAAAAGAGAAATGCCGATGGAAGAATATCTTGGTATTGTTCCAGAAGATTGAAAGGATGTAGAGCATCCGCCATAAGCTTGGGTTCCACCGCATTTGCCTACAAGCCCCATGACCACCCGCCTCCTAAAATACCAACTAACGCTAAGGATAACATTAATCCATTCAGTTTAGGTGATATGTTCTCGCATTATAATCATAAAGTAACTTAATGCTTGGATGTAAGAAAAATGTTTATTTAAAAATCCAGTAAGCATAGTGTATGTGGCTTATTAATAAAATTAAAGATCGTCTGGTGAAGAACTGAAGAAGAACGAGTTCCTTTACGCTTATTATTACTGAATCAGGCAGGCAGGCAGAGGTGTGCTAGTATATCCACGACTCGTGAGTCCAGTAGATATACTAGAACACCCATCCCATGATGTGATAGGTGGCAAGCCTACCGCCTCTTCAGGCACATTCGAATCCCGGGCAATGTAATACTTACTCAGAATAATCTGAAAACAATTAAGAAAAGTTGCCTGACCTGCCTGCACCTATTTCGTTTATACATATTCAGTATAACTCTAAAACTGCGTTTAATATGTAAATAGAGAACTACTACATTTAAAGCCGTTATTCCATTATAAAAATATAAAACATCTTGTATCAAAAACTAATTTTTGTATAATGCTATTGACAGAATGTCAATTCCAAAAGAAACATAATAATATTATGTTTCTTATTATATCTACCGGCCAGTGCTATAAATAATAAAGAGATCACATCGATTCTCTTTATATATATTAGTTTTGTCCGAGTATTGAAGTAATTTACTCGTAATAGTTCGTACAAACTTTTATCCTACGTACGTTCGTACGTACTTTTATCCTCTTTAACCTCTTGAGGGTTAAAAGGAAAACGCGTGCAAAATTTCAAGTTTTTAACATTTTGAATTGACGGAAAATGTCCTACAAATTTTATTTTTATGAATTCAAAGAGGGTAGACGTAACTTAAAACAAGTTTCGATAATGCAAAGCAAGAAGCAGAATTATCTTGTTTACTAACGTTGCTCATGTCAAGAGAATAGTGACGTCATGATGCTAACAATGTCCTCGACCAATCAAATCGAAGAATTTCAAATTAACTGTCATTTAATTGGCTTAACGTCAATAACAGATTTGTTTTTTGATAACTTCCTTCTTTCGGTTTCAAAGCAGATGATCTCTACACCTGAAACTTATTAATAGAAACCAGAGTTTTAAAGCATTTATAATATTAATTTCTATGCTTAACTCTATTAACTCTATGGTCATTATAATATAACATGCATTTAAAATTATCTGTAAGACTATACCTATTAATAGTTTAAAATAACTAGAGCGTTTTAGGGCTTTAAATTTCGTGATCTAACAATGTTAAAATTAGTGTAGGTGTAGTTTTTACATAGGTGTTAGTGATTCTTATGTATAATGGCATAACACATAGATTAATAAAATTATTAGTCTGTTATTTCTAGCATCTTTGGTGAAATTCCATAGTGTTTACACTATTTTTAATACACACTTGTATTTTTTTAAATACTCATTGTTACACATAAGCCAACCGATTTCACTTTTAAATCACCATCAGAGTTTTGTAACTAAATATACATAAATTCTAGTTTGCAATATTTAGTTTTTAGTATCTTAAAACGTTAAATATTATATTATATTTATCTTCAGATATTTTAAGCCTTGATTATTTTCTAAAAAAATAAAACAGTTTGGCTTAATTTTTACAAAAATAATTATGCTACAGTGTATTTTTTAACCGTATTTTATGCGATTCATATCTTGCCATTGTTCCTGTCAAAATAATTTAATAATTTAAAGTTTTATTTAAATCATCTACTTTTGTGCCAACTTTAATGATCTCTGTTAAGTGCGTCACAAAAAGCACATAAGATTTTTTTATAGGATAAGACAGCGAACAAGCATACGACCCGTATGCTTGTCCTGATGGTGAAAGACAGCCTATAGACACCATAGATGTTTTAGGTGCGTCACTGTCTGGTTTATCATTAATTACGGGTAATCCCGAAGGGTCAAAAGGGGCATAAAAATTGAAAAAAATCGGTCACTTGGAATGGGTACTGTCTCATAGCAATTTATTTAACTTGCGGACAATGATTTCACCTAAGTGCAATTTGAATAAATGAATATTATGTTTTTTATATTGTAATAGCACTTTTTTTAATTAAAACATTCCCTATTCTTAATAATAATTTACTCATAAATCAGTTTTTTGTGAAGAAAATACTTAACAACTTTCTTAAAGTTTCATACAAAATAGGTAGCTAATTTGTTATAATAATCATAAAATTAAATAAAAAAATGTTAACAAAATAATTGTACCGTGAAAAAAACAGATAGGAAATAAAAAAGTAAACATTATTATGATTTATTTTCAGTGTCATTCAATGAATAATTTTTTTTTATTATTTATTTTAACATTTTTTTATTAATCAATAGATTCAAGAATAAATGTAATATATATACTAATCCGGCGATGGAAAAGCGGGTTTTCTTTTTTTTTTTTAAAAAAGTTCAATATTCATATTTTTAGAATTAGGTACCTAATGGTTTTGTTAGTTTTTACGGTCGGGAAGTTTATTGTAAAAAACTACATATTGGTCGACATATTACGAGCGTTTTTGTTTTGCACTGTATCTGGAGAACAGTGTATTATAAAAAATTAAGAACTTGAAAAAATCAAGGCCGCTCTTCTAACCCGCTGCCGCTTTCACCTTGGATTTTTCACGTCGATTGCTTTCACGTCGGATTTAGTATTAAGTTTGTCTAACAATTTACCCTATTGATGCATCTAATATACATATAGTTTTAGAAGTTACTTAGCTTATGTATCCTGATATATACCTATAATAGTAATCGAGTGGTGTCAGACTCTACACTTTAGGTTTAAGTGATTACTTAAAGGTTATAATGTAATACGTCTATTCGTTATTAAGTTTTAAAACAATAAACCAATCAAAAATAAAATAATTGTTGATAAAAATTAAGAACGCTTGAATTTTAACAAATGTTTTTTTAATGTCTAAAAAAGCAAGTGAAAAGTTTTGTAACATCCTTTTCGATATGCCTAAATTAAAAATGAATATTTTTATTATTAAAAACGGCCAAGTGCTAGTCAGACCTGCGCACGTAGGGTACCGTACTGTATTAATCAACTAATTAAACGGCAAATTATGTATATATTAAGCATTAAATGTGGTTACATGAATAGAACTAAAGTATAAATATTCTGTCTCATTATACCGCGATCTAAATATGCATAGCTATATATTGCCACCTATTGTCGGATCGAGTTGTTCGTTGCATAAATATTTTGAATATTACTTAACATATTTGAAAATTTCAACTATCTATCTATCACGGTTCACGAGACACCAGCCTGGTGACAGACAAACAGAAAGATAGTAGAGTCTTAGCAATAGGAATCGGTTTTCATCCTTTGAGTACGGTACCCTAAAAATATAAAAAAAATATTTACAAGTGATTAGTAAATATCTCCAAATTATACTAAATATTAACATATAAGTAACTATATCACTACACATATAAGCTGATATTTTCATTTGGATCATAGCAGTCTTTGAATACCATTGGCATTTTTTTTCTAGAAATAAAATTGATTCTGTGATTTTTTTTATTACTTTCTACTGAAGTAGAATGTATGTTCGACCCACCGTTTTTGACCCGCAATAAGTGTAAAGTTTGACCCAGCTAACATGTGATGCTTAGAATCTATAATTGTCACTTGCCAATTAGTAAAAAACCATGTATATATTTGCAATAAACAATATCTAGACAAAAATAAATGTTTTATTTTTTAAATTAAAAATTAAAGTTTGTATATATTATAAAAATGTAATTATATTGAGAAAAAAATAGATTTAGTCACCTAAATATAATTATTTGGTTATCTTGTTTTGATTTGGTTGACTAAATTATGGTAGATTTAAGATGCATATCTATTTGGTATAGCATTTCAAAATTACTACTGCTCTTTTAAAGTATTTTAAGCCTCGTACAATACCTTTATAGACATAGTAGTTCGTACTAGCGACGCTATTTCCAAATGGATACGACTTAAAAACCCTCAAGAAAAAAACGTACCTACTTATTACTGAAAGGTCGGCAACATGTGTGTAGTACCTACTCCCGACGTTTAGGTTATTTGTGCATCATCTTCTGTCAAAAAATTCTATCTGTTTGGGTTGAACAAAAACGACATATAGTTAGTCTCGTTTTGATCTCGTCCGTGACGTCATAATCTAAATATATCACCTGCTGATTATAACGTCTATTAAGTTTAAAAAAAACCGGCCTAGCGCGTGTTGGACTCGTGCTTAAGGGCTCCGCACCATTATGTATAAAGTCACGGTTGTTGTATGGGATCACCCTTTATTCTATTTTTAGTATTCGATGTTACAGCGGCAACAGAAATACGTCATCTGTGAAAGTGTCAACTCTTTATCTGTTACGGTTTATGAGATACAGCCTGGTGACATACAGACATTGAAGTCCTCGAAACCTTAAAAACTATCGACGCATTGACTAAGAATCCTTACATCAAGACTGGCAACTTATATTTTAACGCTGTACGTATTATCAAGGTCCTTCTGTTTATCAGCGTCAATATAATATGCAGAATTCAAATGTTAGATTAATTTATTTTTTTTAAGCCATTTTAACATTACCTTGGTTTCTTTAGACGTGTATTGTAATACTATATGTATACAATGATAATTTCGATCCTGCAGATATCGGCGCCGTGGCTTAGTTGGTTAAAGCGCCTGTCTAGTAAACAGGAGATCGCGAGTTCGAATCTCGCCGGGGCCTGATGTGGTATAGATATTTTTTTTCCATATTTAATATATGTTTAACATTTTTTTGATTTTTCTGCAGACAAATAGTTTACCATCCCAATAAATAGTAAAAAAATATAAAGTGAGCACATTTGCTTTACTAGGTAAACTTTTGCGAAGGTTACCTATATATTTTTTTAAGAATAGTTTGTCTTGCTTACTTTTTTTTAGAATTTTGTATAATATGTTGTACCATCCTTTTTCTTTCTTAGTCTATTCTCTGTGTTTGTTTTCCTCTTCGCTACAATCCAGTTGTTTCTAAAATGATTACTTTTAAGTTCAACGTAACAATATTATTTTTAAGTTCATTCAAAAACGTGAAGCATATATTTTACTTTCAGGCATCCTCATACCATCGGGAAAAGGCAAACATCCACTATTAATGTATAAGAACTTCACCTATACCTACAAAGTAATGTCCAGCAGTGGGGTTTTATGGCACTGTTCAAGACGGACGAGAACTGGTTGTAAAGCTTTCATCAAATCTCTTCCTAACAGGCTGGACGTAATCCTGGCTGTATATGATGAGCATTGTCATCATCCACGTTTACCATTTAATTCAAAACCTTCAAAAATTGGTGCTAAACGCTCGTTTGATCAAAATATAAGTTAGAAGAAAACTATTAAAATGAAGTAAAAATTTTGGCTCGTGAACTAAAAGATCCTCTGCCTACTGGGGGTGCGAAGATATTTTTATACAAAAATATAAAATATGTTTTGATATATTTTTATTATAGCTTTAGATATCTATCATAAAGATAATATGGTACCCATGAAACTAAAATTAATAACTGGAGATTTTACTCTTGACAACGAGCTGTCAAGAATATTTAGTATTGCTAACTTTTTCTAAGATGGGCAATCTTCTATGAGATGATGATATTAAGAAGAGGCTATTGTTAGAAGTGCAATATCCAGATAGTACTTTTAACTTCATGGTACCTTTGTGATAACTTCCTTTATATCAAAATATGACTTTGTTGTCATATAGTTATTTGTAAGGTGACGTAAGTTTATGATGAGTTAAATTTGTAATAAAGACTTTTTATATTGGATTTTTTATTGACATTTTTAACGGACGGAAAAAATTGGACTATTATTTTTGAGTATAATTTTTTTGGTAGAGTGCTGTGCAGCAACTCGATCCACCGCCTTACCTATTCCTGATGACATTATGACATTTTCAATTTTCATGTTCGCGTCCGGTAAGTAGGGTAGCCAGTAGACTTGCACTACTACTAGAGTAGACTTGTTTAACAGCCCGACCACAGACAGTGACACACCTACAACATATATAGTGTCTATAGGCCTCGGTTGTCTCTTACCATCAGCAGAAAAAGAGCCTCATAAAAAAATATCAAGAAATTGTGCTTATGGAAAAAACTGGGAAAATATTAAGGATTTTTATTTCATGTAAACTGTTATTAGCCCTCAAAGTCGACGTACAATTAATGGTTAATTCAATTTTTCATTCATTATACAAAATCATTACTACATTGTGTAAAACAAAGTAGCTTCCTGCTGTCTGTCCCTATGTATGCTTAGATTTTTGAAACAACTCGACGGATTTGGATGTAGATTCTTTTAATACATAGTGAGATTCAAGAGGAAGGTTTTTTATGTATATAACAAGCGTGCGAAGCCGGAGTGGGATGCAAAAAAATGGTTCTAAAACAATCTTTATCTATTATCTATCTTTCTTTAAGTCGCTGTAGGCTTTAATAGACTAGAGAAACAAACCAGTAACCTAAATTATCCACCAGCTGCGATGGGATCATCACATCTCGACCTTAAATAAATAGTCTCGGTGGTGTAATGTTTTAGGCTTCGGACTTATATTCCGGTGGTCTATGTTCGAACTCCGCTATGTACCAATGAGTTTTACTAATTTGGGTACTATTTCTAAGTGTTATAACATTAAGTAAGTGAGGTAACTGGGATTCGTGTAATATAATTCGACTTAAGGTACTGACACACGTGCTCATTACTAGCACGAAAGCATGCTTTTAATGAGCAAACGCTCATTAGTAGCATGTGTGACACAACATTGCTAGTAATGAGTATGCTTATTTAGAGCATGCTTAAAAATCAACCGA
>DVZL01005700.1:0-11878 GCA_018236625.1 Lasaia peninsularis
AAAATATCTTGAAAGTGGCAATTTGAGGCTTCCGGTGCTTATTATTCTCATGACGTCATAGTAGTTGTTGACTGGAGGTAGACACTACGAAATATGCCATTTGACAGTGAATATATGGAAACTTGGGCTCGGAGTTCGTAGCTTTTAACTGTCAAAAAGATACACAATAGCCCCGCTGGGTATTCAAATTCAACTTAATTTACGATTGGGCTTTGTTTCCCTTTTGGGTTGCAGAGGTCAGGGCAGTCGCTCTGTGTAAAAAGCGGCGTCCTTGACAAATCTCCTAGATTAGGTAGCCAACCCTGATTCCATCTGAAACAGACACAGGATAAGGTTAAGACAACCAAGAAGAACCTGGATAGAACAGTTATTCTATCCAGGTATCTTCTAGTTAGAAGTACTAGTTTTTAACTTCATATGTTATTTTTACTTATATTATTTGTATGTAAATATATTACACTAGCGAGTAGCGACCCGGCCATGCTTCCCACGAGTTTATTATGCATATAATTTTCTTACTTTGGGATTAGATCAATTTGTGTAATTTGTCCATTCATATTTATTTATATACATATAATGATATAAACCTTCCTTTTGAATCACCCAATCTACCTCAATAGCGTCAGTGCTTGTCGTTGTCGAGTTCTGGTTTGGAGGTAGGGTAGCCGGTAAACTCACGCAAAGGGCTTACCATACCAGCCTCAGATTGACAACGCACCATTTCGAACTTTGTGTCTGTAGGCGACGTGTATTTCTTACCGCCTGGAAATCCGTCTGCTTGTTTGCATTCCAATATCATAAAAAAAACAAAAAAATCGCATCAAAATCCGTTGGGTAGTTTCTAAAGATCTAAGCATACAGAGATAGTAATAGGAAGTGACTTTGTTTTATGCTTTTAACTGTACCCGGCGCTTTGCTACGCCAGCGCCACCTGGTGGCGAGCGACACATATAAGCACTTTTTGAGTTCACCGATGACATAAAAACATTCATTTTTATATATTTAAATAGTGATTATACTATTAGTGATTATATTAATTAAAAAAAAACATCGTCACGTCCATTTCACAGAAAGGGTATTCAGAGGAAGAGAAGATACACAAATCCCGGGTTTCCTCACGACGTTTTCCTTCACCGTAAGAGCATTCAGAAAATGTACTTAAGTTAGAAAAAGTCATTGGTACATAGTGGGGTTCGAACCCGGACTGCCGAAATGGAAGTCCAAAGCGCGTACCACAAGGTCACCGATGCTCTTTTACTATTGTTAATTATTGTTTATAAAATGTTTGCATACTTTTAAGTGATTAGTATTAACAACATTTTCCAGTTTTATTAGTATTAACAACATTCTCTGTTAACGTCTGAAGTCGGTGTCTACTTTGACACACGAGGTTCCGAGTTGGATTTCCAGATTATAGCAACTTCATTTTATAAGCTTTTCAGTTTATTCGGAAAACATAATGTTGCCTGAGAAAGATGGAAAATGTAAAAACCGACCAAATGTGAGTCAGACTCGCGCATCGTACAAAAAAAATATAATCTGTAAAAACTGCAAAAAAAAATTACGATTATTGTATGGGAACCCCTTTAAATGCTTATTTAATTATGTTTTTAATATTGTTTATAGAGGCTATAGAAATAGACGTGATAGATAATCACGGTTCATGAGATACAGCCTGGTGACAGACAGTGGAACTTTAGTAATAGGATCCCATTTTCAGTCTATGGGTACGGAACCTTGTAAACGCAACAAAACAAAATAAGTATATTGTTCTTAAACCTACCTATGAGCAATTAAATTATAACTTTACTAACTTTCCGCCCGTGGCTTCGCTCGCGTGAATTATTTAATAAAAAAGATAACTTTCCGAGTAGATTTTTTTCCGACTTATAATACTTATCGCATAAAAACATGCCCTTTTTTTAATGTAGTCGATTAAAAAGTATCTTTTGTGTTATTCTCATGTATAAGATATCTTGTTGTAAAGTTTCATTCAAATCCGTCCAGTAGTTTTTTTCGTGAAAGTGTAATAAACCATATTTACAAATTTTCGCGATTATAATATTAGTAGCATTATAACTTCTGATTGTCAAGGTATGTGGTTAACGAATTATTTAGGGCAAAAAACGAGACTCGCGAGCAGTATTTTGTAAAATATCTATTTATTCGCAGAGATATGAATTAATGTATTTTTAAAAGCAAGCAAGCAAAACGATCTCTCGTGATATTGGATGAGACCGACTTGTTCCAGCGGTCGATTTTATGACCTTCGTATAAAAAATGTACCTAAATTCTTCAAAACATGATAATAACATAAACAATCATTTTAATCAAGTTTTTAGGTACTTATTCGGATTTCAATTATTATTAGGTTGTATATGTAGGTATTACATTTTTATATGTATAGACTAAATGTGCCCGCATTAGGAACTAATTTTTTTGATACATTTCCAAAATAAAAATCTATACATAAGAAAGTAAAAGTACCCTAAGCCGTTCCTTATTACATTAGCCGTCTGTCAGTGAAAGTTGCGCAAAATCGGTTCAACCGTTTCAGAGATTAACGGGTACAAACAGACAGACAGACAAAAACTTTAAAAACTGTTGTTTTAGTATATGTACCCTGCAAACATATGAATTTAGGAAAAGGCGGTTATATTAATATTACCTACAGACACTTCGTATAGTCGAATTGTTCTTGTTTGTTTCTGTTAAAAGAACCCATTTTTATAAACATAATATGTCAAATTTTCAAAATATATTATGGTGTTACTGCAAGAATATTAATTTCTTTGATTTTTTCCATGAGAGAGACGCTTTTACCTAAGTTATAAATTGCACTTATAGCTCTCTTTTGCAAAGATTGTATTTATTTCAGCAGAACTCTCCAAAGAAAAATTTCATACGACATTATGCTATGAAAACAACAAATAAACAATTCCAGCAATCTCGATATTAGTAAACTGCCTCGTCCTTATTGCTAGCTTATCAATGTGTGCCTCCCCTGTAATTTTTAATCGATACTAATTTCTAGGAATATAGTGGTATCTACTAGATCCAGTTTGTTTCCGAATATTACGGACAGTTAGTTTTTAGTTGTGATCTCCTGATAGTACCTTAATGATGATCTCAGCCTTATGGTTAGATTGTTTTGCTTTGCTCCACAAAACTCGTAGAAAGATAGGTCGGCCAGTCTAAAGTTAGCAATACGTATTTTGGACAGATCGTTGTTAAAAGTATAATCCCCATATAGAAACCTGCACACGGCTCGCCTGATTGTAACAGACAAACGTAATCTATAGATCTAGTCCCAAAGTAAGCAAGTTTTTGTTATGGGCGTTAGTCAAATACACACTTAACACAAATAAATAAAATTAGAATGACTGTATGTATGTCCCAAAATAGTATTTTTTACAACTTTTGTCCATCTCTTTGTACCCGCTAATTCCCGAAACGGCTGTACCGATTTTAACGGGACTTTCACTGGCAGAAACCTGATGTAACAAGGAAAGGTTCAGGCTACTTTTATTTTGGAAATGTATAAAATAAATTTATTAAATAAAAACGCGGACGAAGTCGCTGAGCCAGCTAGTCTGTTATAAAATGTCAATGTGGAAAGATTTGAGAGCACGTCTTTGACATTACATTTTATGTAGCTACCTTTGTTGCTGCCCTCCGCCACTGGATGTTTCTGATAACCTCTTGAACTTGGCTGGGTTATCTGGCGCTACTCAAATTGAGGCGCCGGGGCCAAGTTGTGCGCATTAAATATATATGTGTATGTTCTATGTCTGTTTGGTTTATCATCTGTACACCCAATATTTTGTTAATCAAACAAAAACTAGTTGACCTTCAGAGAAGCAAATACCAAGGCTTAAAACAAATCAGCTGCATTTGGGCTGGGCAGGTTCGCCTGTAATATAGGTTTCATTATCACTACATATTATAAAACGAAGTCATTATTTTGTCTGTTCCTATGTATGCCCGTGTTGGTCCGGGTCCTCCGTGTAGAATAGACCAATTGCCTTTCCACCAGGCAGCTCGTAAGAGGCGAGCATAGGTTAATTGAGTCACTACCAAATTGACCACCACTGGTGGTAGAGTGCTATGCCGCAACTCGCCTTCTTATCCACCGCCTTACTTATTTCTGCCACCATAATGACATTGTCATGTTCCGGTCCAGAGGGTAGGGTAGTCGTAAACTTGCACATAAGGTCCAACAGCCTGACCACAGGGCAGTGGCGCACCTACAACATCTATGGTGTCTATAGGCCATGGTTGTCTCCATTAGGAGACCCATGTGCCTGTTCGCTGTCTTATCCCATAAAAAATTGCTTAAATCTTTAAACTAAGCAACGGATTTTGATGCCGTTTTTTTAATAGAGTGATTCGAGAGGAAGATTTTTATGTGTATGTATAACATGTAGGAATATATCCGTGCGAAACCGAGACGGGTCGCTAGTATTTATATAAAACACTATTTCCTTTTGGTCACACCATCACGCCTGAACGGCTGGGCCGATTTCGCTAATCCTTTTTCGTTTTGTTTGTTGTTGTCATGAGAAAGTTTTCATAAAAGAAAAAATTAAAAAAAATCGCGGGAAAATTATTACTTAACACCTATATATAATTATTTCGATCAAATAACTCTGCAAATGTCATCAAATATTATGTAAAAAACCAGCCAAGTTCGAATCGAACTCGCGTACGAAAGTTACGAATCAATGTGTATAAAAAATGACAAAAATCGTTTTTTATATATAAGAGCAACCTTTATATAATTATTTTATTACTAGTTGAGCCGGTGAACTTCGTTTCACTGGATACATGTACATCAATCAAACGTTTTACAGGTAAGAACAGTTTGTTTGGAAAAACAAATTGTCGTTTTTAGTATTTTCCTTGCAATTTTGTTATATATTTCATCGTTTAAACCTTCCCTGGACTTCCACGAACATTTCAAGACCAAATTAGCCAAATTGGTTCAGCTTTTCTCGAGTTTTAGCGAGAATAACAAACGGAAATTCATTTTTATTTATGTAGATGTTTTAATTCGTCGTTATAGCGCCAACAGAAATACATCTTCTGTGAACATTTGAGCTTTTTAACCATCACGGTTCATGACATACAGCCCGACAGAAAGAGATAGAGACAGATAGACAAACAGCGGAGTTTTAGTAATTGGGTTCTCTTTTTATTCTTTGGATGGGCAGAGGTGCTAGTATATCCACGACTCGTAAGTCCAGTAGATATACTAGAACACCCACGATTAGCGAAGTTACTAGGGCCCATGATGTGATAGGTGGTAAGCCTATCGTCACTTCGAGCACATTCCGATCCCGGGCAATGTAATGTTTACTCAGAATAATCTGAAAAATATAGAAGAAAAGTTGCCCGGCTTAGGAATTGAACCCGGGATCTTACGCGGCTAACGATCTTAACATGTGACAGTCGTACCGTTACACCACCATCATCAGAGCGTTATTCCCGGTTGTTCCTCACATTTGAAAGTGGAAACCCAGGATCCGCTTTCCTACTTTTACGTCTCCACTTCGCTCGGTCTTCCACCACAGAAAAAAAACCGTGTACTTTATTTTCCAGGCAGAGAACAAAGGCTGTAAATCGACCGAGTATGGACTGGTGTTTGGTATATTCGAGCTGGTGGTATTCATCATCAGCCCGTTCTATGGGGCCCACTTGAACAGACTCGGTCCAAAACTAGTATTTAATTCTGGGATACTGACTACAGCAACATGCGCCATACTTTTCGGGTAAATAATTATACATTTTTTAACAAAAGTTAAATTATACTTTTTTTTAACAAAAACTAAATTATATTTTTTTTAACCAAAACTAAATTATACATTTTTTTAAATGAGAATGGTCATGCTCCGATGGTTAAGTTATGCAGAAAGAATGAAAGATGAAAAATTGATAAAACATCTATACAATGTGAAAGTGGATGGATGCAGGTATCCGGGGAGACCTAGGTTGACATTCTACAACGAAATAGCTCGCGTATTATCCGAGGGTGGTGTCAAGAGTCTCCGAAACCGGCGTATATACATGAAGAGAATTATTAATGTGGAGGAAGCTATGTAGGTCTGTAGGAATAGTGATACTTAGCACTCGATTTTCTCTGCCTCATCCGCAAGGAACCTGGCGTGAAGATATGTATGTGTGTATATCTATTGAACAAATATTAGGATATTTTTTTATATTTTGGTTCTAAGGTTATAACAATAGCTCGTATTTTAAGGGTCGGTAAGTGGTGTAACTCCGTTATTATATTATTCCTAAACAAATCACAGTTTTTCACAAACATAATATTATGCAAAGGTTTTCACAGACATATATAATAAAACTGTAGAAAAGTCAATTCTGTACATTGAAAATATTTAAAAAATAATATGTATCTCTGCCTACCAGCGAACCATTACCACGTCGGAGTCTAGTCATGCCACCATGGTCATGTGGAAATAATGAATAATAAACTTTGACAAAACAGACATACCATGCGAATGTGTAAGGCTGTAGGTACCCGGGGAGACTTAAGTTGACATTCCACGACCAAATAGCTCGTGTATTATCCGAGGGCATCAAGAGTCTCCATAACCGGCGTATTTGTACGAAGTGAGTAATTAATATGAAGATTGAAGGTAGCTAGGTAGGTATGTAGGAATCGTGTCTTAGCACTTGATATTCTCTACCTACCTCGCACATAAACTGGCGTGTAGATATATATAAAGTGTGTCCTTTTACAGGTTATTAGACAAAGTAGATGGTCACATACCATTCATCACTTTGGCGTTCACAATACGGATAATAGAAGCGATGGGAAATGCTGCGTTCCTAACAGCTTCCTTCGCCATCATTGCGAAGGAGTTCCCCAATAATGTGGCGACCATGTTTGTGAGTATATATTATTTTTATATGTACATATTTTCAATCGCCATCTCTCCACCTCTTAGCGTTCATGCCTAATTTTACTGACCAACCACGAGGTTCCTTTTCGGTGTGCCGTACGCAACTCCGACTCGAACATGACAGATTTTTTATTTTTGTATCCGTTTGCAAGGTTGTCGGGGATTTTTTTTGCGGTTTCTATTTCTAACTGGCTAGATTTTAAAGTAAATAAAATTGAAAACAATCGTAGCTTACCGAAAGTTAAAGTGTATCTAGTATAAAATAGTTTCAGTGAACACTACACAATTTAAAACAAAGCCGCTTCCCATTCCTGTCTGTCTCTACTATGGTTTGATCTTTAAAACTACCCAATGAATTTTGAAGTGGCTTTTTTAGTAGATAGATTGATTCACGAGGAAGATTTAAATATGTATTACTAGCCGTGTCCGCGACTTCATCAGCGTTTGTGTTTAATTAAACTGTATTACATTACCTATCTGCCAACGAAAGTCCCGTCAAAATTAGTTCAACTGTTTTAGAGATGAGCGTGTACAAACAGACAGACAGACGGAAAACAGACAAACAAAAATTTGAAAAAAAAATGTTTTGGTATACGTATCCTATAAATATACAGCACATATAGTAAGAAGCGGTAATTTTAATATTACATACAGACACATACATTTGTATAGATTATTTTGGTATATTATGCACCTTGTAAACATAAATAGATTTAATATACATACAGATACTTAAATTTTTTTATTTGTATAGATAATAAGCATAATAAACCCGTGCGAAACTGTGCCGGGTCACGAGTATATTATAATGTGAGGCAAAAGAAGAATCTATAATAAAGTACAAATTGTTATATCTGTTTTATCTCAAGGAAGATTTTGAGCCAAAAAAAGTTGATACCCTGGTCCATGAACACGTGATTAAACACGTGACATTTGCTTATCTTAAAAGATTGGACAATTTAATGTAAATTTTTCGCCATGTCAACAATTAAGATAATAATAATCAAAATAGTGAGTGTCATATATCACGCAGTTATAATGAATAATCAAAATGTAGGTAGACTTAAAATTGTTATGCTTTTAGTGCTACATCTTGAAGCATAACATTTTAAGACTATTTATCTTTTTTCGGTTTAGAGTATAATAATACTTAGAATAGAATAGAAAATTTTTTATTCACATAGACTTTATAAACGGTTCTTGTCGAACGCGGCCGCTCATTGAGAAGATCCGGCGAAGGAAACTCAGCGGGATTGTCTTTTTTCTCATTTTCTAAATACATTTTACATTCTACAATCCACAACAATAAGAGAGTGAAAGAATAAGAGAATGAAAGAGGAACAAACAATTCCAAGCATTTTTATCATCTATGTAGATGGCCTGATCTGCAACATTATATTAATTTATTTATATATAATTTAGATTTAATACATTTTTTATAGGTATTTATTTAAAGTTAGATCTTTAATAATGGTTCGGAAGTTTATTGTAAACTTACCTACAACATCTATACTGTCTATAGACTACGGTTGTCTCTTGAAATTAGTAGAACCTTGTATTGAAATGCGTGCTCTCTCTAATATTTGTGGAGTACCGCTCGCGTAATGCTTTAGTAATAGTGAGAACAGAGAAAGAGTAGGATTGAAAAAATGTGTCTGTTTAAAAATGAGATATTCCGATGTTTCGATCATGTAAAAAGAATGAAAGATTGAAAAAATATATACACAAAGCAAATATGGATAGCTGTAGGTACCCGGGGAAACCTGGATTGACATTTCACGACCAAATTTGCTCAAGGGCGGTGGTGTCAAGAGTCTGTGAAACCGAACTGTTTGTATGAAGTGAGTAATGAATGTAGATTAAGCTAGGCGAGTACTCTCTGCCTACCTCGCTCGAGATCTGACGTGAAGATATAAATTAAAGTATGTATGATAACCTTATTGTGTATATTAGCTGTCTCGTTCAATAAAAAATAGCGATATTTATTTAAAGTGCCTGTAAGAAATATAATAGCAATACAATAACTGGTCAATGCGTTTTAATATTTTAAAAGGTAAATATATAAAGTGAACAGCTGTAAAAATGTAACATTATAATGTTTTTAATTATATCCTACGACATAATGTTGGGCAAATGTTTCAAGAAATTATGTATAACTACTTATTACTAATCTTACAATTATTAATTAATGCAGATCTAACAATGGACTAAGACTTATTGTATGTCCGACTTAGTTTAACCCTATCCACCAAATACCTCTCTACCTTAAACTAAAATTTTTTATTCATATTTACGCATCTTTTAAACCTTCACTGGACTTACACAAATAATTTAAAACCAAAATTAACCAAATTAATCCAACCCTTCTCGAGTTTTAGTGAAACTAACGACCATATTATAACTAAAATAAATCGAACCTCGACTCGAAAATAAAACCCGGAATCTCGTGTGTCAAAATCGAAAACTGCCTACGCTCGACTACAGAGACGATGAACTTCATGATAGATTCATTCAAGGGCACATAAAGTTATTTTATTGTAGTAAACGTCAGAGGTAGTTGTACACATTGCTATGTAGCATGTTCCATAGTTTTGGGCAGCCATCTCAAGATTTATATCAATCGGAATAATCCACGCTCGGCTGTCGATCGATATGCTAGCTGCATCGCGCGTAATGCGACCGCGATTAAAAAAATACTGACCACGAACCTATGTTTAACGTAATATGAGCCTTTAAAGGAGTACTTAAGTTTTGCTTTTGCCTGCATTTGTAAAATATAATTACAAAGTGTTTTACAAAGTGTTTGGCAAAAACTTGCGTTTTTTTATAGTATGTGTGTGTTTGAAAGTTTTATGAATGGTATCTTGTTCCACAGGCGTCTTTGGAAGCATTCTTTGGACTTGGGCTCATAGTGGGTCCTATGGTTGGTGGTGTGCTCTACAGCGTCGGAGGCTACTCACTCCCCTTTGCGGTGCTGGGCTGCACCCTCATCCTCAGTGCCATCCTATGTTATGTCACCTTACCCAGGAGTGGTGATGATGAGGACATCAAACCTACTGGACGTGAGTAATGTGATTTTTTTATTGTTATGAGTGAAGAAGAAGACGATGTCACTTGTTGGTATGAGACAAGAGTCACATATAAACAGTTGAAATGCTACTGTGAAAACAACAATGACGAGCACTAACTTACAGAGGCAGGTAAAGAGGTAGGTTTCTACTATCTAATTTTTTGATGCTTAAGTTTTGCGTTAGGTAAGCATCATCTTATACAAGTAAGCAAATTATTAATTTATTTACTAGGCAAATAAATATGATATAGATGCCTGTTAACAATTGTAGTACACACTAAACATTTTTAATGTTCATCAAACAAATGCTCGTTTCGGGAATCAAATCAGAGCCTGTTAGATAATTAATGGCGTTATATATGTACGCCAACCTTTCAAATTAGCTCGCATCTTACTGAATAATTAACGACGAAACCCATTGTCATACTTCAATACATAGTAGTGGTCGCCCGTTAGTCGAAATACGACCATAAAAACTCCCAAGATATTTTGTGATAATTTAATTAAGAAATTAATTGTTTTTTTTTTGTAAAAATACTATCATGTTTGCTAAATGTCTTTGACGTTATATTCCGAAATGAAAAACCTAAAAAACATTAAGTGACAGACAAAATAAGAGCATGTATGAGTGTAACAAATATCTAATTGTGTTTGTGTGTGTCAAATACATGGAAGGGTGTGTAACGTTTTATTTATTGATTTAATGTACTTGATAAGAATTATTATTGAAAAATATTAGCGTCCTGCACTTCTCCTACACATAAACTATAAGTGTGTCAAATTTCACACTCCTCCGTCCGCCAAATTTTTGTAAAACTGGGCTTAAAAGTTTTTGCTGAACGTATTAACGAAATAATAATAATCCATTTCACTTAATCATTGACGGCCTCGTTGGTCGAGAAGTTAGTAACGTAACATACATTTCTAAATTAAAATTCTAAAATAAAATTAATCTAAGCTATTCCTTATTACATCAGCGGTCTGTCAGTGAAAGTCCCGTCAAAATCGGTCCAGCCGGTTTATTTTGGTATTTATACCTTGTAAACATACATATGCATTTAGTACGTAGCGGTTATTTTAGTATTACATAACGCTTTAAACCATTTATGTTTCAGCTTCACTGTTTTCGCTGCTAAGGATCCCGGGGGTGCTAGTAGCAGCCATCAGCATCATCAGCATTAGTATCAGTATTGGATTTCTGCAAGCAACTCTTGAACCGCATTTGAGACAGGTATGGTTGGTTTATCCCGTTGTGGTCCGTGTTCACTGTGTACTGTGTCCGTGTTCACATATCCTAATTATTGTCGTGTTCCGGTTCGATAGGGTAGCCGGTAGACTTGCATATTACGCCCAACACTGGCCCTTGAATGGATACGGCTCTGTGACTATGCTGTCTTGTCCTATAAAAAAAAAATCAAGCGGACCTAATGTTATGCCCACACTTGACGTCTATTGAAGTATATTCTAAAAATACTTATATCCTATACCTCTTCAAAAAAAAAAACATCGCACTAAATTAATTTTTAGGTGTTTCTGATATACATGTATAAGAGATGGGACAGAGGAGTTGGGCTTCGAATTAACCGGTGGTAGAGTTTTGCAACGATTCTCCCGGATTGGTACCACCGCCTTACCTATTCCTGCCATAATAGCGTCAGTGCTCGCCATTGTCGTGTTCTGGTTTGCAGGGTAGGGTAGCTGGTGAACTTTCTCACGCAAGAGGCTTACAGCCTCAGGTTGGCAACGCACCATTTCCACTTTTCGTGTCTATAGGCGACGTGTATTTCTTACCATCAGGAAATCCGTCTTTTTTTATAGTATAAGACAGCGAACAGGCACACAGGTCTCCTGATGGTAAGAGACAACCGTGGCCTATAGACAC
>DVZL01005701.1:0-11876 GCA_018236625.1 Lasaia peninsularis
AAAAAGGTCTACAAAAAAGACTAGACGGGACGAACCTGAAGTCCACGCGAACGAAGTCGCGGGCAAAAGCTAGTAAAATATATAAGTGGGTGCCAATTAATCAATATTATAAAACACAAAAGTGATTAACTGACGTCTCAATGAACAGGCCAAACAAAGCCTTAGATCTAGAAACTTAGAATTTCGAACACTATCACTCTTATAACATAGGCATCCTCTAAGTATTTTTTCAATTTCAACCACCAAGGGGGTAAAATATTGGTTGAAAATTTGTATGATCTAAATTTCTTCAATCTGCGAACATAGCAACAAAAGCTAGTAACAAATAATGAGTAAATCTTATATAATATATACTTACACCGAATTTTCCACATCAACTGGCTGCCTTTGTTTAATGCAACAAATGCAATATAAAACAAATTATTTTCATGAATATTTCGTACAAATATTGGTTTTGGGTCAGTGGAGTGGCCAAGACGAATTGTTCCATTATTCCAAGCCAGCCAGAAGTCTTTGTATGTATCAACAAATTGATTTATATATAGACATTGTTTTCTACATAAACATTGGCCATTCTTTTCTAAACGAAAATTACTTTCATCTTGTATAACAATCTGAAGAAAATGTTTAAAAATTTAGTAATTAGTACTATATTTTTATATATATGAATGTCTGAAATTATAAATTTCACATTAAGTCCAACCATATGCAATAGGCATAACACACAGGTCACAAAGAAGTGAAGCAGACACGTCACAACATTTATGGTGTTCATAGGACAGTGTTGTCTCTTACCATCAGGAGTGCTTAGTGCTACTTTGCTATCTTATTGTTTAAAATATTAAGTAGTAATAATAACGGCCATGCTTTCTTAGCTTAACTTATATGCTGTTGTCCTAACCATAACAACAGTAACTGTCATTTTTGTCAAAATTTAGTTATTAGCATATTCGGAATCAGCGTAACAAGATATGTAATTGTTTCTTGGACGAACATTGAGGATTCCCACCAGAAGAGCCTATTCTAATAAGCATAATTACAATCAATGTAAAATTATATATTTGATTCCTAGATATAAACACAGTATAATAATTACTGTACTTATTATTTATTATTATCTAATTAAAATCCATACCAATCCTACACAATCCAAAGCTTGTAATAGTTGCTATACTATGTACTAGTCTTATGAACAAAATTGTTATTATTACAAACACGACAAGAAAACGAAACAAAAAAACTTTGACTGCATTTTTCTCTAAAGTGTATCGATTGCAGTTACTGTCATTACAATTAGGACGACAGTATGCTGGACGAGGCCTCTGTGTAAAAATATAAATTGAAAAAAAAATCTCCCCAGAGTACTGGGGCACTAGCCAGGAGTGAAAAAAATATGTGATCCAAGGGAATTGGTTGAAAAGTAATGCAAAATTAAAATCTTGTAAGTGCTGTAACATGAGCTACTGATGGGCTAAGAGGGTGATACGCTTATAAATTATTTGAGTGGTTGTTCATCTATAATAGTTGCTTCAGAGTTTCATCGATTATGACGTGATCATGATAGTGAAATGTCGGAGTTTGATTAGATATATTAGAGCACATCCTGTCTCAAGGCATAAACAGTGCTTATGTGCCTCTATGGAGTACACACCCTTTCTGCTAAAATGTCTTTGCAGTTTAACAGCTTTGACTACAGGACAGCAAAGTACATCTAGGGTTTCTATAGGCCTCGGCTGTCTCTTACCATCAAAAGACCCGTGTGTTTGTTTGATGTTTTATCCCATAAGAATCTTACCCAATAAGCCTGATTAACAGTAGGTGTTGTAGACAATATTACACCAGCATAACCATTCTCAGCATCCGGATAGCAGTTCTCATTAAATTTCTTAAAGGAAAACTTCACGGCACCAGTTGTAACCTTACGGAACACAGCTTCCAGGTTTCCCTTTGTTGTAAATTCTAAAATATTTTATGGAAATTGTTTAGAAGACAGAAGGATATAGTACTGAATTTATTTATTTATTGTCTATAAAAGTTTTACACATACAACTTCATACTAATTGTTTATTTAGAAGTCAATATACCTATATGTATAGTAAGAACTAGATTATTTGTTCAGGTCAGGTTGTTTGTTGTATTGGAACCCTTTATTTACATCTTTCTGAAGTAAAAAAAATGTAATCATGCTATTTTTTACTTTACATTTGTTGCTATAGAGGCAATAGTAATACCTACATCATGAGTGAAAATTTCGACTATCAGGCTATCATAGTTTATGAGATACAGCCTGGTGACTACAAACAGACGAACAATGGAATGTTAGTATTCCGTTTTTACCTAGGGTAGTTACTTAAAAAAAGAGGTTTTTATAGGCCACTTTTTTATTGTAAATATGTTTGTTAAGCGTCACGTTAAATAGTGAGATATATGTCAATAAAATATTTTATATATACTTTAAAAAGTAATACCTATTAGGTCCCCCATTACTATGTATTATGCGGAGATTTTTTCTTAGTACCTTTGGGTTACAGTTCAATTTTATTCAATGTCTTTAACAAATTTCAGATTTTCTGTTTTACATAACACATTGTAATAAAACACCAAAATAATAAAACACTTCCTAACTATTCATTGAACTAAAATTATTTCTTTTACTTTAATAAAGTTTAATGTCAATTATGGTACATACAATATTAATACTTCGCCAATCACAAATTACAAAAATAAACAAACAGAATATTTTCATCAGGGCTGCGAATACAAATTTTTAAATTCCCCGCTAGACAAGGTTTAATTGCCCGAATTTCCCCACCACATTTAACCGATTCCCCGATGCGATGTATCGAAATAAAACACCACTAAATAATTATACTGGAACACCATAGCAGCCAAGATGAATGAAATTTCAATTGGCAAAGGCACCTACCTATAATATAAAATCGTAGTCCGAGCAGCGACGACCTTTTTTTTACCTATTTTACTCTTATTTCGATATATAAAATCGTAGTATGAGAAGCGACGAGCTTTTTTACCTCTCTTACTCTTATTTCGATATTATTTCAATTAATTGTATTGATTGCAGTAAAAAATCATCAAATTATATTAAATCATTTATTCCCCGGCACTCCCCAATTTTAGCTAGTCCCCGCTCGCTCCCCGCACTGACCCGCTATTCCCTGCAAATCGGGGAATTCCCCGCCAATTGGCAGCACTGATTTTCATCCAATAAAAAATCAACTGTCACTAGCAGTGCTGCCAATCGGCGGGGAATTCCCCGATTTGCGGGAATGGTGGGTAATTGCGGGGACTGGTTAAAATCGGGTAATAAACAATTTAATATAATGCGATACTGTCATCTTAGCTTTCTATGGTACCTATCCACTCACACGTCCGTCCTAAATACCTATTATACCGTTGTCCGTCCAGCTACGCGCGGCGCTGATTCGGTTGGTGCCGCACTCGCATGTCGAAACAAAAAACCTTAATAGCTTCTCATCTATAATACCTATAGTAAAGACAAATACTACGAAAAGTTGCTTGAAGACTACACATTAAATGTATGTATTTTTTAAGACTTGAAAATTTTATTTAATGTGTAAAAATAAGTGTAAACATTGAATTTGGAGAAAAAGTAACATTAAATTGTATTAATTTATACCGCAACGAAAAATTATTGTTTATTTTACAAATAAAATAATGTCACAATAAACTAGACGCTTTTTCCTATAAAACGATTCATGGATCTTTATGTTTCATTAATCCTAAATAGTTACATAAATCAGAACAAAACACTTCTCTTCACAATTTTACCGAGCGCTTTTGACTCGCCCGATAAGCATTTTTAAGGAATCTTCCGTGAATATTGTATATTTCTGTTTTTAAAGTATATTATGACGAAATATTACACGTTGTATCGACAATATTTTACAAAAAAACTACGTAAAAATAACTAATATTGAGTCAACATCAAGAACGATCACTCTTATGAAACAGCTATACTTTGAATTCAAAATATGACATTTTACTCTTAAAACTGTGTTATGTACACTTAATTATTAAACACAAATCATCTAGTTTATTTTTATGTATATTAAGCTATGAACTAATAAATAAAACTAAAGTAGTTACGACATAATCGCTGGAAACAAAAAGACAATGAAAATAAATGTTTAGTTTTTATTCGTCGAGGCTTCTTACGTTGCCATCTCGTAATTGTTATTATAAAGTAGTTCGTTAGCTATCTATTACACAACTTAAATTCGCAATAAATAACACATATCGACTATAGATGTCGGTTTTATAACATGTCGCTATGGATATAAAATAATCTATGGACGTACAACGGTCAACGTCCTTTTTTTTGGATACCAAAGTATCACTGGACGTTTGAGTGGCTATTATTCCCCTGCATTGCTAGTTGTAACATTTTCTATCATTCTTGTCAAGCGGTTACCGGCTAGTGGCTATCGTAGATCAATAGAATTATTGTATCTAGTTTACCAAGCTTGAGTAAATAATACAATTAATTCGTTTTAACAATGGAACAGTGGTTATCCATACCTACGATTTACAAATGAGCACAGCTGCCGATTTTCAAATTGTGAGCAAAAATATAAAGATGTAAGAAACATGTTCATCGCTTAATATTAATTAAAATTGTACCCTTTATAGTGTAAAGAACATTGGTTTTTAGACTATGGTGCTAGAATAAATTTATATGCAGCGAAGTGAAGAGTAAACACAATAAAAAATTTCTTAAGCTTAGGTATATTGAGTTTTCATTGTTTTTATTTGTTTCTAGAAAAGATATGGGAGATATAAAAGGTACGAAATATTTTAAGTATACAAGTGAATAAAATTGAAGTGTCTGTATGTAATATTACAGTAATTGCTTTTACACATAACAAAATATATTTTTTTAAATTTTTTGTTCCCTCTATTCTCTCTGAAACGGATAGACCGATGTTGATGGGACTTTCATCGGCAGACTATATAGTATAGATGTAATGATGTAATAAGGAGTAGCTTAGGCTACTTTTATTTAACTAGTTAAATTCAAACTCGGAAGAAGTCCACAGCTATTCTTACATACAACATTACATGCCTACAGGTTGCAAGTAATCTTTATGTTTTACTGTCTATCTAATACCTTTAAAAGAGCTGTATAAATAAACTGTAGGTACCTATATCGGAAACGGCGGTTCGAAAAAGTTCATGAAAATTCTTATGTAGGAGGATTTGGTGGCAATTAATCAGAAAGCTTAGTGTTAGATTGTTTTATTCGCGTATTCAATCAATATAAACACAAAATAAAATCTTAAAATACCTATGTTAATAAATTTGATATTTTTATGTAAAAAACGTACTGATTTGTTTGGTTATTGTTTATTTACTATCTTGTAGGTCGAGGAATTAGTGTACACACCTAACTCCTTCTACCGTCCACGAGGCAGGCATTGACTCCAGATTTGCATATAATTTGCTTACCTTCTGATAAGATCAATCTGTGTAATTTGTTTTAGGGTACCTATTTACTATTTATTTTTTCAGGAATAACTTATTAACAGGTAACATATACAGAAATAATAACATATGGGACATGGCTACACAATGGCCAAGGCCAAGTAGGTGGCAACAGCTGGTTTACTGTAAATATGATGACCTGAATTTTTTTTTGTTGTTGTAGAGTTTACAACAAAGGGAAATATGGAATCATTTTTTCATAAAATTACAACAAGTGCCATTAAGTTTTCTATTAAGAAGTTTAATGAAACTTGTCTCCCGTCAGCTGGAACTGGTGCTGCTGTTGTAATATTGTCTGCAACTCCTGAAATAGATTCTGCATATTGGATAACTTTGTAAATTTATGGTTTTTTTTTGGGATAATACAGTAACAAGCACATGGATCTCCAGATGGTAATAGACAACCAATGTCCAGTGTTAGACCTTATGTGTAAATCTACCGGCGACCCTACCGTCCAGATTGACACAAGATAATGTTTTGCACAGAATTCTACCACCGTGTTCAACTTGGTAGTTACCCAGTTAACCTATGCTCACCTTTTACAAGTTGCCTGGTAGGTAGGTAGTTACTCTATTCTACACAGAGACCCAGACCAACATGGAGACCAATAGCATGTATTGTATAGCTACAGGGAATATAATACATTGATCTTTGGGTTTTTATCAAATGACCTTTGACTGCTTGGGAATTACACATATAGATAACAATTTATATTTGTATGCACTCACTGCGCACATGTAATTTTCCTGTTAAATTGTCGTTTTTTTTCCTAACAAAACCTATATAATTATTGTTTTATTATGTATTACTAGAAATTCTGCAACATACATGCACACCAGAGATAACCTTGGCCTATAGACACCATAGACTTTAATAGGTAGACTTTAATATCACTTGTCTTGTGACAAGTTTATACAGATTGGAACATGACAATGTTATGGCAAGAGAAATAAGTAACAAAAGTCAGTAATAAGTATTATATTCACAACATTATTTTGTATTTTTAGAAACAAAACATGAAGGTGAGAATATTTATTTATTTTAATAAATAAATATAGTCATCCCTACCTTTTCAAAATGGTGGGTAGAGCTTCATATGCACCCACGATTAACCGATGTTATAACGTCCGCTGACGTGACAGGTGGCAAGTCTTAGGCCATTTCGGGCACAATTCTCAGGTTTTCTCATAATTTTTTTCTTTACCAAGAGCACCCAGAAAGTGTACCTAAGTTAGAAAAACTAATTGGTACTAAGTCGGGTTCGAACCTGGGCTACCAAGATGGAAGTCGCAAGCTCGTACCACTAGGCCACCAAGGCGCTTTAATTATTAAAATATTTAAAAATCATTCTGTATTTGTTTGTCAAAGAAAGAAACTTGACTTTCTTATTTCTCGATTTTAAATTAAATTTCTTCAATCGAAATAAGTTATATATTATATCTCTTAATTATTTCTGTCTGTCTTTACAAATAATTGAAATCATTGACTTTATTTTCAAGTTATGAATTTATTTTCTAGATTGTCATATATAATGGAAATAATTGTTACATACAAAAAAATTAAGAATGTTTATGTACGGTATTCACTCCAAATATTAGAATTGACCAAGAGTTTGAACATTTCTGGGTAGCTTGGAACAATGGAACAATTCGTCTAGGTCAATCAAATAGTACTAAACCAATACTAGTAAAAAAAAATGGTGAAAGGAATTTGTTATATGTTGCATTTGCGGCAATAAATGCAGGAAGCCAATTGAAATGGAAAATTCTATGTAAGTACATTTATTTAGACGTATAAAACTGCCCTTCACATTATTATGTATTAATATTTGTATTATTCCAGTTAATCTTGGCTGCATAAGCATGTAATTCTGCCTAACTCTTCGGGCTTATGGGCGCGATGATGTTTATTTATATTGGGTCTCAAGATGTGTAAGGTGGCAAGCCCGTCACCATGTTTGGTGTAAATCCATACTCAGACAATGTTTTGTTTTTCAGACTCAAGTTCAACTAAATATTTCATAACATGTTCACTCAGACAGTCTTCTATACATGATTGCTTATTACGAGTTCTATTACTGATACTGAGCTATCAATTAGTTTTTAATATTTTTTTTACAAAACAATATAGTTCGATAGTAAAATATAAAAATACCAAACTTTATTATTTCAGTGCCGCCACAAATAAAAAAGCCGGGAGAGCGATTTCCAGATGATCCTATTATTGGTGGTTATGAAAAGGAAATATTGTATATTATTAGAGCAAAACATGAAGGTGC
This sequence comes from Lasaia peninsularis, assembly GCA_018236625.1. Lineage (NCBI taxonomy): Eukaryota > Metazoa > Arthropoda > Insecta > Lepidoptera > Riodinidae > Lasaia > Lasaia peninsularis. The sequence continues at coordinate 7,803 of DVZL01005701.1, forward strand.
ACTTATCCCTGGCAAGTATGTGCCGACGGAAGGTGTAGGTTACGTTTCATTTGGGGGCCGTGCACATTTAAAAAACGATTTTGAGGTATATTATCTAAATTAATATTTAATCTTTATAAATAAATGAAATTGGGATGTCTGTATGTAAATATTCAAGAGCCTCGGTGGCCTAGCGGTACGCGCTTCGAACTTCAATTCGGGTAGTCCAAGTTTGAACCCAGTCATATATCAATGGGTTTTTCTAACTTAATAATAGTACATTTCTGAGTACTCTTACGGTTAAGGAAAACATCGTGAGGAAACCCGGATTCATTGAATTCGACCTAATCTAGGTTTGGGGTCTAGTTTCACTTCTGGGTTGCAGAGGTCACATTGCAGTTGCTTTGCTAATAAACTAGTGTCCTAGTCAAATCCCCTAGATTAGGTAGCCGACCCCGATTTCATTTGGTATACCAGATTATATAGGTATAACACGGGATTAGACTAAGACGAAGAAGAAGCAGGCAAGCCCCACCCATAAACCCCGCTCGATCGAGTCGATCGGGTCTACCGAATCTAGCAGGCATAAGGTTGAATATCGAGTACATCGTTTTCGCGCCTTGCTAACGCCAGAATTGGAAAAATATTCCGAAAATGTGTATTCCTTTATTACGCCAAAACCAATTGATTTAGAAAAAAATCTTTTGGCACGTCCTTCTAAATTTAATTATCTTTATTAATCTTTATAACACTATACACATATAACTGAAATGATATGAGAGAAATTTGTTAATTTGTCTCAAAAAGGCATCAATTTCGAAAAAAATATATGAATCATGTATAGGTCCTGGGGAAAACTCAGATAAAGGTTCCAAAATACAGATTAAAATATCACACTCATTAAGCAAGCACTTGCTTCAATATATGTCTCCAAAAATGCATAATTCCGACGGCTAGGGCTTACTCTTAAAGGTCAAATTTGTCATGTCTTGGCGGTACACTATTTTGACAAACTAATGGATCACCTGAACAACCCTTTGATGAACAGCGGAGATAGATTACTTGCCCGAGGAGGAACCGTAGCGTTATTATTATTATTCTCACTGATCCTGACGATCCCATGACCCAGACGTACTACAGTACACACACGCGCAGGCACGCATAATAACATACCTGACAAATTATTGCTTCAGGTTTTATGTGGATGCAATTATATGTGGAAACAAACAGCTCATGATAATATACCATTTGGAGTAGTATTAGGAGGATATGACAGACATGAAAATTTATATATTCGTCAAGCCCAGTGCAGTAAACATGTAATAATACCAGGAAAGGTGTCTACTTTATATAAAGATTGTTGGGTGTCCTACAAGGGTGCTGAAGAACATTACCGTAAATACAAAATATTAGTTGTACCTCATCAAAACAGTCATGGCGAAGAGAGTTTTGTTACGAACTTTGAACTGCCTGGCCGGTAGGTAATACAGGGATTTATAAACGGATAGGTTTATTTTTAAGAAAAGTTTATTTGAATGAATATATTTTATTGTTATATAAATTGTGATCATTATTTATTCATTAAATTTAGTGTAAATAAAAAAACAAATAAAATAAAATACAAGAAACAATCCTCAATAAGGAATATGCATGTTTTTTCTTATTTTTTTAACAATACTTCAAGTAATTATAAATATAACTGAAAAATATAACACTTACAAAATAGTGATAAGCTAAAAAATGTATCTAAACTATCTAAATTGTCGGATGATTTAAACACCGCCATTTTAGCGCGCTTAATCGTGACGTCACCGTCCCCTGATAAGTGAGAACTATAATTTGTCAACGAAGTGAAATTAAATGAAGTATTATTACACTTATAAATATTGCATTGTCCCTATGTGCGAAAATTTCCACACATGCAAAAATAAGAATATCGATTGACATGGCGTTGACAGTGAACCGTGACGTCACGTCATGGCGTTGCGTTTTTTGCAGGGAGTGCAAACCTTCGAACCTCCTCGAGTTTTGAATACTCACGAATATATTTCATTGCTTTATTAAAATCGCGGATTTTGTTGTTATTGATTAAATATTTAAAAAAATAAATACTTTTCCTTTGACCCAAAAGTTGGCAACTCCTTAATGTTTGTTTACATAATATATAGCTTCTCGTAACGCTTACTTTAGTACAAGTGTATTTGTCCAAACTTATTTATTTAATGTTTTATTGTACACTACATTAAAAAAATACAAAAAAAATAGTGACAAAAGAAAATGCACAATAGGCGAGCATATCTCTGTATACACAGGTTTTTTCCATCTAGCCCAAAATAACATAATGCTGTTCTTTGGAAAATGGAAGGAATCCTGTACGACAAAATAAATATATGTAATAACTGCAACAATATGTAACTATAACTACTTTAAAATAAATATCTGTATTAGCGACATTTATATAATTCAAAATTTATGTTACTGAATAAGTTTATTTATTTATACCTTATATAAATGGACTTCACGCAGCACAGTGACTTACACTGCTACTTTCAGCACGGAGGGTAAAAATTTTCTGATTTAACAGCCCTTCGCTAAAATTATGAACGAAGCAGATACATTTAACTTAATGACTTGTGTCCGTTTTCACCAAAACTGTTAAGGATCTATATCTATAATATATTAAGAGTCTTATCATATTGCGTTCACCCACGTGATTTAACGGATACTCAACTCACCCATATATTTCATCGTAGAAGCTATGAAAAGCACATGAATTTTTTCACACATATAAGTATTTACTAACGACCCGCCCCGGCTTCGCACGGGTATAATATACATGTTTTATACAAAAAAATTCCTCTTGAATGACTATTTGTTAAAATAGTAAATAGTTAGTGATAACTCAAGAACTGCTGAACCGATTTCGCTAAAAATTAGTGGGTTAGGTTCAGGAAACGGACATAGGTACTTTACATTTTATCGCGTTCCGTTCGCATGGAATTTTGTGTGCATATCTGGTAGATCTGAGAATCGGTTTATTCATACTCATAAGTGCAAACGGTTCGAAGATCGTCAGAACAGCTAGTTACATATATTTTTGAAATATCCGATCGTTTTCGACTTTTTACAACATCATCAGGGCTAAAACTTTAGTTATTGACACTACTTTTATTTGCGATTATCAATCTAAATTAATAAGAGTTTATTATGCCGTAAATAGCGAAACTGGTCGGCTACTTCAAAAATATTTTTTGAATTATAAATAGCATGTAAAAAAGTTACATATGTTTTTTATCTATACAAATAAATAAAATTGAAGTGTACGTATGTAATATTAAAATAAACGCTTTTTACTGAATGCACATTATCATAAGGTAAGGACGTATAGTCTTTTTTTAGAATTTTTGTCAGTCTGTTTGTACTCGTTAATCTCTGAAACGGCTGGTCCGAGGTCCGATTTTGACGGGTGTTTCACTGACAGACGGATGATTTAATAAGGAATGGCTTAGGCTTTTTTTATTTTAGAAATGTATATAATAAAATAAACAAAAACGCGGGAAAAGCGAGGGTAAAATGTGAATACTCGTGTAATACTGACGTTCTAATTATAATCATCATCAAATGAACCATCGTCATACAAATCAAACTCACTGCGTGGAAGATTGTAATTCGATATGTAATATTCATGTTCATTGTGAGTATTGGAGTATGGAACTACCAATATTTCATACACATTGTTGCCATTTTCTCTACCGTTGTACGGTACGTAGCAGACTTTATGTGAAGCTTGTACTTTTCCAGGTATTATATGCTCTCCAACTATTGCTCGCCCGACGTAGAGGTTTTCATGTCTGTTATCTTCAGAATGCCCTGCTACTACTGCTCCAAAAGGTATTTCATCATACTTAGTCGGTACCCACTCATAATTATAGCCGCACAAGACCTGTAATTAAGATATCTCTTTCTTTTATGCGGGACATTTTTAATCATCTGCCCCCTTAGAACGTACACTATCGTGACGACGCGATCGCGTCGTTTCGCGCGTTTAGAAATGTCAAAGTCAAAAATTTGTACTGGGTTTTTTGAGTTTGACAT
>DVZL01005702.1:0-11876 GCA_018236625.1 Lasaia peninsularis
TTGTCTCTTACCATCAGGAGACCCATGTGCCTGTTCGCTGTCTTATACTATAAAAAAAATCTGTTTGTACCCGCTAATCTCTGAAACGCCTGGACTGATTTTGACGGGACTCTCATTGGTAGACAGCTAATGTAATAAGGAAGGGCTTAGTCTACTTTTATTTTAGAATTTTATTTTAAAATATGTATAAAAAATTTAATAAAAATGCGAACGAAGTCGCGGACACAGCTAGTGTAATGTATACAGCTCAAGGAAAGGAGATCGGAGGTTAGGAATTCTAATCAAAGGTTATCTGCTAATAACTTCATAAATTAATTATTTATCACAAGAATGAATGAGACTTTGTTTCAACTACACTTATTTCTAAACAATGCTGTTTTGTTTTAAATAAATACAGGTCACAATAATTATTTGAGCTTTGTAATTCATAATAATATATGATAATACCATCTATCTGTCTTTTCTAATAATATTATAAACGCGATAGTATGTAAGTTTTGGTGTATGGATGTTTGTTACTCTTTCGCGTAAAAACTACTGAATGGATTTTAATAAAATTTTACAATAATATATAGTTTATACATTAGAATAAAAATAGACTATTTTTTATCCAATCACATTTTGTACTCAATAATATTATAAGTCGGAAAAAATTCTGCGTTTCGATACTTCACGCGGGTGAAGCCGCCGGCACAAAGTTAGTATTTAGGGAACGATTTTTAAAATTGAACCTCCGAAGGGACAAAAATTTCTAAGAACAAAACAAGTACTAGATCTAGATTTTTATAATACGCGGGTGTAGCCGCGACTAGCGTTTATAAAAATACTCTTAATCAGTCTTCTAAGGTTTTTGCTGTGGTCACGGAAAATATTTTGAAAAAATTTGCCTTGAAGATAATATTAAAGATCCGCGGTTGTGATACTTTTCGTCCGTACAGTTTACTAGTTTTTGATACGTGATTAAAGTAAAGAGAAATAAAAACATGGCTCCAGATTTAAACTATTTTAAGCATGTTTTAAATTAATTACTATAATATATAGGTACATTATAAAATCGAAACAATAGTTGTATATGTGATGCATTATCTTTACATACACAATATAAAAAAAAATATTGAGATTATCGCCTCTGTGGTGTAACGGTACAGGTGTCGCCTATTAAGACCGTTAAACGCGTTGGGTCCCGGGTTCAATTCCCAGGTTGGGCAACTTTTCTTAAATGTTTTTCAGATTTTTCTGAGTAAGCATTAGATTGCCCGGGATTGGGATGTGCCTGAAGTGGTGATAGGCTTACCACCTATCACATCAGGGCCCTAGTACCTTGGCTAATCGTGGGTGTGTTCTAGTATGTCTGCTGGATTTACGAGTCGTGGATATACTGGCACACCTCTGCCTACCCCTTCTGGGATAATAGGTTTGAAGGTACTTTATCTATATTATCTACTGAGACGCTGCCGAGGCCAAAATATTTTTTTTCAATCTTTGTGAATATAATAAAATATATTTATTACCTACCTATGTTTACTATTTGGTAGAAAGCAAATTAATACGTTGTTTTATCGAAATGGTAAAGTAAAATATATCGCCAACTAAAAAATATGTTGATAGTTTGTTACCGCACTATCCTGACGCCAAGTTACGAGTTAAACTGTCAGGATGTTGCTATGTCACTCTGGCCACAAGATATATGCACGCACCTATAACATATAATATGGTCTCATCAGTATAAAAATATATTTTTCTACACCGAAAATAAATCAAACAATTCATTTTAATCTCCGTACCCCGTTTTTTCCAAGTAGGGCGTTAACTTGTCACTTAATACCCTTTGTATTTTTATGCCAACCTTCACAATCCCTCTCATTTTTCAAGCCCTGGAGCATTATTTAGGGTAAATCATTGTATGAGTTTTGTATTAAATTTATTTCTTAATTTTACCTTTGTAATTTGTTTTGCAAATTTTTTAATAATCTTTTAAGTATTATAATAAAAATGTAATGAATTTGAATCATTGGCTTATTCTACAAATTTGTATTAATTATGATAAAAAATATCATAAATTTTTTATCAATTTCCTTCCGATATTCTTATATCGGAATATTAATATGTAGTATGGTTGACTATTAACCGTCTTAAAAATACTTTGGAGTCAGATTATTTCGTTTAATTTATCTAAACATATTTTAATTTAGTTTCAATTTCTGATAAAAAAAATCAATAAAATAGAAGTTAAATAATTAACCTGAGTTCACATAGTAATATTTTCTTCCGTCCTCGTGAAAATTAAAACTATAGTTTACCTATATAGATTATCCCTTATCAGGTGAGATAAATTTATACAAATGTTTCCGTGGTTATTTTATACTTTGTGTCACTTGCTTGAAAAATTTTGATAATAAATAGCAATAGGTACATTTTATTATTTCTAATTTCATAGAAACCTAATATTATAAAAGGTCTTTAGATTATTTTTTTATTATCAAGAAGTATTTCTGTTTTTTTGCCTTACGACACCATCTAAATGATAATACGATTCCTCACTCACCATTACCAAAACCTGATGCACTAGATGCTTTATTTTTAGGGCCTACTTCAAACCGTATCGTGTTTCTAATCTCTAATTATGTATGGATTCTAAACCACCAAAAAAGCTTTGTGATGCCGCTTCCGGTGAACACAATAGATGCATGCAAACTTTGTGGAATGGGTAAAGATAATCCGCGTCTATACTGCGTCTATAACCCAATACATCATGCAAACTGTCAGTGGAACCGCACCAACAAAAATAAGGCGTTGTGAATAGTGACTTTGTTCGAAAGTTGGACAAAAACTTGTGCAATCCCGGCAATACACGCAGCTTCGTTGACAGTCTATCGCAAAGTAGTTTTTTGCTGTAACGTCTGTCGCATGTAGCTAAAGTTACCTGGAGATTGCACTCTTAACAAAAACCTGTCCCTAATACGTAGTACTACTAACTATCTAACGAACTCTAGACTGGACAATCTCTTTTTTGCCAGTTTTGTGGAGTTGAAAACGTCTAAACAAGCATTTAGGGAAATGAAATGCTCGCAGATACTTAACATAAATAAAAAATATACCGTAATGCCTATAATATAAAATAGGCGAAGGAGTTTTCACGAGAAATAAATAAATTATTAAGATGTGAAATCAGATTAATTTTTAACTCCAAGTCCATTTCATTGATTTTCTTATTAGAAATGAAAATCAAATTTAAATATGTTTAAATAAATTGAACGAAACAATTTATTTAACCGCCTCGTTGGTCGAGGGGTTACAGTACACATATACGCCACTGACCAATCGCGACGCTCGGGTTTGATTTCCGATGGGAACAGGTATTTATGTGATGAACATAAATGTCTCTATTTCTGGGACTGGGTGTTTATTAAAATTATTCTGGTATCTATTTAATAATTTACACCTACGTGTAAATTATTAAATACTAATATCTACATATTAGTATCTATGACTTACCATAATATTATAAGCTAGTTGCTTTGGGGTAAGGCCAGTTTGTGTGTGTGAAATATATCGGAATCTCTTAAATATGTACACCCGCGATTAGCCGACGATATGTAATCCCATAGTTTGAAAAGCTGCAAGTCCGCCATTTATACCTTCGACATACAATAACTTTTTTAGAATTAGAATAATCCTGCAAAACGTCATCTTTTTTCATTCAAAACCCTGGAATTGAGCTAGGGATCTCATGCGTCAAGTTAGACACCAAATTCGCTCGACCACAGAGGCAATCAATGCTTTATTATTATTATTTTAATAACATAGACTAATAATTTTCAAAACTCATAATTTTTTTCGACTTATATATATACGAATAATATTTATTGCGTAAAAACATACACCGTTTAATGTAGTCGATTAAAAAGAAGTCTGTGTCATTTTCACGTATAAGCTGTTTTACTGTAAAGTTTCATCCAAATCGTTCAGTAGTTTTTTCGTGAAAGAGTCACAAACATCCATCCATACATACAAATTTTCGCATTTATATTAGTAGGACAAGTGATTCAATGATTTTTATCACGACATAGTAATCATACCACATTATTTTCGGCGTGATTAATGGCGTTTGAAATTGAAACCAACCGCCGCCCGTCAACGGCTAAACATTTGAACCAATTTTTAATTGGTTCACGAAATAAGTAACAATTAATCAATTCAGGAGTAAAGTGATCATATTTTACAAGGTCTTAGCTGAATGGGTCTTTGTGTGGGTCTTTTGTCAACACTTGCACTAGCTTACCATCATAAATTTAATAGTCTGTGTCAAAACAAATGGTATATGAAAGGCATGTTTCTTGTTTTAACTGAGAGTTTAGTTCTTGGGGGGTACGATTATGGTGTTTTTTAAAGGCGCAGGTTTTTTAGTCTTACTTATTTATTTTATCTTATATTTAAACTGTCTTTTTTATTATCATACATTTTATTGGGAAAATGGAAGGCAAATGTTTTAGATGGTGAGAACGTGTATGATTTAACACCAAAGGTATTAATATGAAATTGCCGAAAAAAGGCTAGGATTTTTTCCTTTTTATGGCATTTTACCACCCGGTAATGGTAATAATAAAATAACAATGGTATGTTTTAAGTACTTGTTTTGTATTTTATTTCAGTTTGTTTATGTATATTTGACGCCTAAACCACTGATCAGATTATGATAAAATTTGGTACAAAGATAGAGTTGACCTTGAGGAAGGACATAGGCTACAGCTTTTTACTGCAAAAGGGGGGGAGAGGTTAGAGGAGGGGATATTTGTATGGAAATGTTTTGATGACACATAAATGCGAAAGTAACTCTGTCTGTTACGCTTTCACGCCTAAACCACTAAGCCGATTTTGATGAAATTTTGTACAAAGATAGAGTTAACTTTGAGGAAGGACATAGGCTAACTACTTTTTAACCAACGACATTAAATTTTTTTTTTAAAAAAGAACATTAAAAAGAAGTTTTTAATTACTAGAACTCTAAAATCTGTACTAAATTTATTCAGCTGTTTAGTTTTAGATGAAATAAATGAGAGTTACTTTACCTAGAACTTTTTTTACATCATACCTACAGATGAAATTTGAAATATGATTAGGAACATATATGAAGATGGTGATCACAAAATAATTTCATAAATCTAATATTATTTGTACAGTCAATATCTGAAATTGCCTAATCAGTTTTGACAAAAAAATACACACAAAACTGATTAGCTTGTTAGGTCAATGACTATACCTGTACATGGAGTTATGAAATCTGTGGAGGCGTATAGTATTCACAATTCTCTCACAATCAAAATAAATATCTATTCTCAAGTGCACACTTTAGAAATAACAACTAAGGCTGCCTTCAATCCAAACGTTAATAAACTATGTTGACGTTGTCACTGTGTGAAAAATAAACATTATGAAGCGCTTAGTGCATTTGCTAAAGCTATCTAAACCGCGTCTCGAAATAAAATGTCAACAGACGCATAATGTCCCTCAGTACATACTTCAACGTTATTGTGACAAGATTTCAATGTTTACTTTGTTTTCTATGTGTTAGCTAAACTTGGATGTGTCAGTAAAAATAAACCTAGTATTAGCTATAGCCGGCGGGAATATCTCCGTCTCGATGTTTAGGCGGTTAGCGTATATGTATAACCAATGTCGGCGATGTATAGACCTCAGGTCGATTTCCGATAGGAATGATGAATAAGTCATATATTACGATGTCGTGTGTTATGTATATGTATATGAATTTATATGATTTATACGTACCAGTAGATATTTTTGTTAAAAGTAATATTATAAACATATAATTTGCTTATTTTGTTTAGAGAATAAATAATACGTCCTCAAGGTCTTATTCTGATGCTATAAAATAGGTACCTTATGAGATCCGAAGTAATAATAATTTTCAATATGGTTATTAGAGTTGCCATATCCATTGTTTTTATTAATCAGAATGATAATTATTAAGATGAAGACTGTTTAAAAACATTTTTGAAAGTATCAGAAACTAAAGTTCGAAAATAGATGTGGCTTTTTGAAGAATGCGGAAATTTGAAGATCGTCTGTATGTTTTTTTTGTACCTTTTTATATTATGTTTATTACGCGATAACTTCATCAATTAAAAATGGATCTTGAAGGTTATTTTTTTAAGATAAAAAAAACGCCAGAAATGGTCTAATGTACTTTTATGATTTTGATTTTTTTTCATCATTAGCTGATGTATGTTTTTTACATTTTTACTGTATTTAGATTATTTTTCCTAATACCTAAATTTTATCTACCACTTTAGTAACATGAATAGAAATTAACTAATTTGTTGATAGCAGCTGAGTAGTTTTTACCGAAATTTGTGGGTGTGCAGAGTGCTTAGCCCGAGTAATTATTATTATTTAATTGGTTGCGGTTATCTACAACGCCAACTTCATCAGCAGCCGACAGTATCTATTATTATCCTAAGAGATGTCTTTCTAATAAATCCTTTTGTCCGTAGTTGAGGTTTAATTTGAGGCCAAGGCCAGGTTCGATTCCAAGCAACTTGATCTATGAAATTTTTCAGTTTTTTTTTGCCTGAGATTTTATCTGTGTCTGATACAGTGACGAACTTGCTATCATGGAATCTAATATTTATCGTGTGTGCTTATGTACGTATCTCTGCTTCACTCTTCGGGAATATGAGCGTATTGATATAAATAATTCCTTGGTACTTGGTAAAGTCATAAATCTTCAAATAACACGAAAGCTTACTTAACGTATCTGAAGCGGTTACTGTTTATTAAACTCCGTAAGACTTCAACCGACGACGACCCGTCAACGTTCAAGTGGTAATAAATTATAAACTTAACCTTGGCCACGTTTGTTTTGGTTAACTGTTTCTAGGCACATATGTTCATCGTGAGAACACATATTCTTGTTGAAAATCTCTGATGCTTTGAATAATAATAAAATATACATCGCATAGAAATATGTAGATGTAAGACAAAACTTCGTTTCAGCCTAATCTACAAGATTATACAACGGCGACAGTTTCTTATATGTACAACCCTGTAGGGAAACTAGAACCAATTCTTGTTTGGGTTAAATTCGAATATATACCAATCCAAGATTGATCACCGTGTTTTTCGACTTCATCGAATAAAAAATAGTATTTTTTTTTTTGGGCAATACTTTTTGGGCAATAAAACAGCTTCAGAATACATGTCTCAATTTTCTTAATCAAATCTAAAAAGCCAGTTAAGATGACCCATACTAATAGTATTTCCTTTAAATACGGGTTACAAGTTATGATATATCGGGTAGGTCTGAGAATCTGTCAATATTTATTTTTCAGCTAATGTAATATAATAGAAAGGTGTTTGGAAAATCAGTTTTAGATTTCATTTCAGTTGAACCTCTTTAACCTCCGACGGAAAAAGACCGTATTATAAGTTATAGTCTGTGTGTATATGTGAGTCATAACTTGAAACCCGTAATGATGTTTGGGATCGTGGGTTCTGTAAATATTTTACAAATGAAAAGAAATTCGATTTTACATTTAAATTTAACTTAACACACACATATATCTTCATGCCAGGTCTATAACGTTGTAGATAGAGGGTATCGAATACCAAGTGTTATGGTTTCCACGTACTTGCCAAACTTCCTCCATATTCATCTCTTTTGAACAAAATGCCGGTTTCGGAGACTCTTTCCACCACGCACAGATATCAAATTGCTCATCGAATGTCAACCGAGGTTTCCCCTGGTATCTACAGCCAAGCATTTTATATCTGTTTCATCAATATTTCATCTTAAACACAATTTTGTAAACTAAACAAAATGTATTCTAATAATTCTAATCTTGCTGATATGAATCTATTTTCAAATGAAACTAATGAAGTTTCATTCGAGCATATTATAGTAGGAATTACGAGGTTCAACGCATTATTGTTGATTGAACTGAAAATGAACGCGGAACTGATTTAGTTGCTTGTTTTAACTGATGTGTTACATTTTGCTGCACTAATCGATCGATTGGTTGTTAACAATGTCTATAATTGTAGCTTTTAATGTATTTAAACTAGATAGGTACATAAATATTTTATTTACATTCGCCAATAAGATGGTGGTACTAATAAATTATCATATTGTGTACATGTAACACTGGTACCAATGGTAATAATAATAGATGTGAATGGGATTAGGTACGCTAGATTTTTGCTAATTAAATTATTTTTAATAATTCGAGTTTTTTTCAGTTTATCTGAAAAAATAACGTTGCCTGAGGTTGGATTTGTGCCCGTTATGGCGACGAACTTACCACCGGTCACAATGTGTGCATATGTACCTCTGCCACTACAACTACAACTTCGGGGATGTGGGCGTAACGATATTTTTATTTTGGTTCTATCAAAACGGTGGAACACATAAATTACTAATGTAACTGATGTACATTTGCAAAGTAATATGATACGAGTACGTATGTCTTCAAGTAGGAAAAATGTTTTTTTTTGGTCTTGGAAACATTTTTTTAGCATTAAAGAATGAGTAAATAAGTAAACAGATCAATAAAACATACTTTTTCCAAGGAAGATGATGCTCGCTTAATAATAATTAAGCTCGCTTTGTACTGTTTTTTTGTTTGTGTTTACCTTTTTAATATTACCTGCGTACAATAAAGTGTTACATAAATAAATTATTTGACAAGTGGGTGATGGGGTTATCTCATCTTTATACCAAGTACATAAACATGAAATGGATAAGTTTTGTATTATCAAAGCACTCGGTTATTATTATATTCTCAAACGTCTACTTCTTCATATTTCCAAAGTTACAATTTCAGTCTTCAAGAAAACACGTCGTGAGACTATAACAACTGTGCCGCGGTTAAAAAAACAAGACTTCCTTTGATAAAATGTGACGTCCCTGTTTTATACTACATGTAATAAAATCGTAAAACCTGTCTGTAGGTTGAAATATTCTGCGAAAATAATTGGAAAAGGTTACCGAAAGACTTTCTAACTCAAACATATTTTTGTTACCACATCACGGTAAAATATTTGTAATAATAAGTTTTTCTAACTTAAGTACCTACATACATTTTCTAAGTGTTATAACAGTGAATCATCGCGACGAAACCTGGATTCGTGTATTCAAATTCAATCTCTCTAATCTAAGATTGGACCTGGTTTTCCTTTTATGCTGAGCTCAGGTGGCAGTCGCTCTGTGTAAGGACTATAAGTGGTTGTAAAATCCCCTAGATTATGAAGCCGTATTATCAGCTACTACAAAACGAAATAAAACTAACACGAAGAAGAGTATTTATATGTATATAATGATCTTTAGAATAAAAGTGATTTAACTCAAAATTCCCCTAATACCTAATAAAAAATAGTAAAATGGTTATCGTTTTACTATAAAACTTACATTGTAATTGTATACTCAAAAAAGGCTAATCCATAAATTTAGTTAAAATCCAATCGTTTAATACGAAACAGGGTAGAGATATATTAAGATATATTCAATACTATCATTTTTTTTTAATTCGGATCGGAAATTTGAATTCAGTCACTTTAATTCTAAGGATGCAAATTAATTTCGGACTCCCATTCGGCCATCGCCATATACCAATGAGTTTTTATAATCTATGTACATTTTCTGAGTGCTCTTACGGTGAAAGAAAACATCGTGAGGAAACCCGGACAGCCGACCCCAATATCATCTAAACTAACACGGGATACGGCTATGAGTAAGAGAGATCATCATATTATTTTGTGTTTGCTGGAAGGAATCTCGAATATAATACTCTCCTTTTGTGCATTTTTGTCACCATTTTTTTAATGTTTTGTGAACAATAAAATATTAAATACAGAGTAATTAAAGAAAATTTTATAAAAGATTATAAATAATATATTCTACGGATAAAAAAAGTAAAAACCGATATAGTCAAAGAGAAAAACAATGATTTAATGTCACCCAAACAAACCGCACAAGCAAGGTAGTATTTTATAAAAGTTAGTCATGTTTAATTTATAACAGTTATCTAACCGGCTACTGGGGTATCTTTAAAAGGCTTATCAGTATTTGATATGACGGTAGGATTATTTTTCCTTAACGGCGACATTAAGGAGACTTTTTTATCTGTGACAAGCTCTTAAGTTGAGATGTATTTTTGGTTTATAATTAGGACTTATTATTAACTGACTGTTTAAACTAAAACGCTTCATTTTGTTGCAGTCAGTAAATAGTTTATAGTGTATGGATAATTCTAACTAACTAACTAACTAACTCACGCCAAGTACTTTGAGTGGTAAGTAGAGGATATCGAGTGCCAAATGTTCCTCCGTTTTCTCGATTCCTCCATACTTGCAATCGCCTCTGTGGTGTGACATTACGGCTGTCGCCTGTTAAGACAGATACCCGCGTAGGGTCTCGGGTTCCATTCCCAGGTCGGGCAACTTTGCTAAAATGTTTCTAGATTATTCTGAGTAAGCATTGCCCGGAATTGGAATGTACCCGAAGTGGCGATGGACTTGCCACCTATCACATCATAGGCCTAGTACCTCGACTAATCATATTATGAGTTCTAATATATCTAATGGACTTACAAGTCGTGGACTATCTGTTTGTGCCCGTTAATCTTTGAAACGACTGGACTAATTTTGAATTAATTTTGGAACTTTCACTGGCTGATTTCAGCTGACAGCTGCTGTAATAAGGAATAGCTTAGGCTACTTCTATTTTAGAATTTTATTTTAGAAATGTATAGAATAAAATAATTAAATAAAAACGTGGACCAAGTCACGGGCACAGCTAGTGTAAAAATTTATTGTATTATTAATGATAATTCTACAATAAATTATAATGTATTACTATAAAAATTAATTTTGGTAAAAAAATAGGGCATACCCAGGAAACCCTGTATGAATACACTTTAATATTGAGAGGTCTGCGGGTAATAACTTACATGTAAAGGGTGACCCTTATTCAATAACATTAGATTATTTCTCCATAAAAATGACCCTTTATTATATTTGGGATAGTCCAATATGTTTGGGCAAATCGTTCTTAGTATAAACTTCCGGTGATTAAATATGTAACAAAATTATATCTCAACTATAAAAAATCTATAAAAAATCGGCCATGTGCGAGTCGTCCCGTACCATATTTATTAACTACAGAAACATCAAAAAATGCGTTTAGAATTTGTACTAAATATGTAATTTATAACATTTTTTTATTAGTATTGAAACTAAGATCCTGACAAAAATATATCGATCGATTTTACCTACATTATGCGTACATCTTAGTTTCCCGAAAAACAAATGTCCGCGGTTTAAGAACATCTTTCATTGTGAATTCCTTCCTTAAGTATTTATTTTATTCCATTTTTAGTATTTGTTGTTAAAGCGGCAACCGCAATATATCATCTGTGTAACCCTAAAAACTAATTTTTTTTACCATAAATAGCTGTTTCCCGCAGTTATACCCGCGTTTGCTATCACTTTGGCTTTTCATATACTCGTGTATAAAGGCATAAGGGATAGTTCTCTCAAGAAAAGAGCGTGTTTATTAGTCGGCAAAAGGTCGGCAACGTTTGTGATACTCCCATGTTTATGGAAGGCGATGAACACTTACCATCAATTGACCAAAGACCCACTTGCCGGTCTGCCTTCACTTCTATAAAAAAATATAAATTTATGAATGTCGAATAAAAAAAATAGTCAAGAAAAAGAACTTTATCCTAATCGTATGAATAAATTACAGCCAAAAGTGAAGTGAGATGGTCTCTATCTATTCGTTTTTTTTTTTTTTTTTATGATATTGGAAGGCAAACAAGCAGACGGATTTCCTGATGGTAAGAAATACACGTCGCCTA
>DVZL01005703.1:0-11874 GCA_018236625.1 Lasaia peninsularis
AATCCCGAGTTTCCTCACAGTGTTTTCCTTCACCGTAAGCACTCAGAAAATACACTGAATTTAGATAAACTCATCGGAAATTAAGAAATTTAGAAAAATTAAAATTTAAAAAAGTCTATCGAAATAAATGAACTAAACAGGTGTCCCGTTGCAAAAGTGTTTGTGACGTGCCACAATCACGTTGACCATGTTTAGCGCGGACCAACCTCAACTAAACTAAATAATCCAAGCCGTTTCACACCAAACAAGATCTACATTATATAAGTTTAATTTGAGGAAATATTTCCGTGTCCCCGTAAAGCTGTTTAGACTCGACACATTATGTAAATTGAAGGTACAAATTTATCCCCCGTTTTCTGTATTGTATGTATTTTACCCTAAACTAAGATGACCTAAAATCAGATTTACATGAATAGCTTCCTGAACCGGCTTAGTGAAGTACGGTACCGTAACCTCTGGAAGTTAGGGAACGCCATCGACAATAAAAAAAAGTAAATTTTCGTATATCTTATGAAACTACAGGCATTCCGCCGGCGGCTTCGCCCGCGTCATTTTTTGTGATAACACAGATATCCGACTTATACTAATTGCGTAAAAACATACCCTCTTTTAATGAAACTCAGTTAAAGAGTAGCCTATGTTCTTTCTCAAGGTCAAATCTATATTTGTATCAAATTTCATCAAAATCGGTTCCGTGGATTAGGCGTGAAAGCGTAACAGACAAACGCAGTTACTTTCGCATTTATAATACGAGTATTAGTAGTTATTTCTGCCCATTTTTATTAGTATTATTAAGCTTTATTTAATACCGTACCAAATAATATAACATTTAATACAAATAAGCTATTATTATCGTTGGCAATGATCCATTATTATGAGAAATTGTATTATCACGGGATTGACCTCATAATATATAAATACAAAACACCTATCACACACAACAATGTAAAGTTCTAAGCTGTTTCTGAAAAACCAATCACGTATAATTGCACACATTTGTCACAAGGGTTACAATAATAATTATAGACAAGCTCTCGGGAACTTATAAAGGATGTCGATTAAATGTATTTTTAAATCTTACCAAAGCTTAATTATTATAAATTTAAATAGCTAATGTTTCTTCGAAGATGTTCTTCTGAAAAACATCAATGTGTCAAAGCGATTCATCTCTCGAGACTTGTGACGGAGTAGCTCCTGCGGCTAAGCTAACTAGGGTGGTTGGCGTTTTGTTATAATCTATCAATACATATAATAAATCTGTAGAAGGGTCAGTTCAGTACATTGAAAATATTGAAAAAATAAATAGCAGGGGGTGTTACTGGATCGATACCGAACCCAAATATGTGATTAAAAAAATTTTTGTCTGTCTGTCTGTCTGTATACTCAGGCATCACGTGAAAACTAACGGTTCGATTTCGATGAAACTTGTTATAATTATACTTTATTATCTTGGGCATAAAATGGGATACTTTTTATCCTGAAAAAATACGTAGAAAAAAAAATCTTAATTTTTCAGTTCATCATTGCTACGCTAAGACGGTACGAAGTTCGCCGGGTCAGCTAGTTCTTAATAAATAGTTGATTGCTGTAAAAATACGCCTGATTATATTATCTCAAATTAAATTTATTTTTACCCTATATTATTTATCGTTGGCGCTTGTTGAAACTTACAAATATATTTTAGAAGAGAAACAGATGTACTTTTTCACATATAACTTATGATTGAAAATTATTTTTGAAATAGCCAATCGCACTCGCTTCTTACAGGGAAATAGGATATTTTAAATGAATACAAATAAAAAGGTATTCATTGAGATATTCATAATTTAAAAATAATTTCTTTTCAGTTAATTTAAAAAATAAGGGAAATTCATTTATAATAATTATAAGACATTTCCCTTATTTCTATTTTAGCACCTGGAGGACCGAGCTCTGCTGGGTGTTTTGTTAGGAGGTACATCACTTTTGTTTTGGAATTGTATTTAACATAATTTATAATGTTTTTATTACTGTAGGGCTTCCAGAAACAGTTTCGAACAGAAGAACTTGGAAAAGAAACAATCAGACTGGGTTTTGAACCCGGGCTTCTGCGTTTTAAGGCAACCCATTCTGATTCTGCGTATTGAGCTGTTTTCGAAGTTTTGATGATAAATATTTGTTAAAATTATTTGAAAAGAAGTAAATACGCCGATTTCGTCGAAACGGTAGGCAAAGGTATATATGCACCTACGATTAGCCTACAATATTAGGTCCCATGATGTGAGTGCCGAAATGGAAGTACGAAGTGCATGCCCCCACCCACCAGGCGCCCGGAGCTGAGCAACATTAAATAATTAAAACACTGTGTCAATCGATTGCATTTCAATCGAATTTCACATTCAGCCGTACTTTATTTTCACTTATCCCCAAATATTACGGACATGATTACAAATGAAAATTACAACCATAATTACTGGGCAGGTTCACAGTGGATGCGTATATTGTAGCCGCCATAAATAATATCCAATCGAGATCCATATTTTACGCCACTGAATAGTGGAATTATCATACGATTTAAATGGTATTGGTCCTCATACACGGCATACCAAATTTAAAATTTATAGAACCATCGTTAATATTTATATGTACAATGATTTTGTTCATCGCTGTTCCGTTTCACGTATTTGTGCTTGTTTTACAGTTTTAACTCCTTTCAAAAATAATTGCTTCCGTTTTTTTATGGATCGTAAACCGAGCAGCTCAAAAAGGTATGTCTGTGTATTTGTCACTAACATCGTGACTGTGACTGGGAGATAAAGTAAAGCGGTGACTCGTCCAAATTGATGTCACCTACTTCTTTACTGTACGCCACTTCTTCAGTTTTGGAAGAAACAAGGTAACTCATTTATGCAGAAGGTCTACCAACTCAGGATCAAGTAGGCAACGCACCATCATATTTGGTTATTTTAAATTACTATGTGGTAAGAGATCTTACCATCACAATATCCGTTATAACTTGCTTGACTCCCAGCTCCATTATAACCGACTCACTGCGACTTGTCCAAAGGTATTCATTATTACATAGGTATTTGAACAATAAAACAATAGGGACGAGAGGCCGCGTCGTGTGCGTGTTTACTTGCCTTTCAGTTTTGGAGATAACCTGATATACACTGGAGATAAGCCAAAGAATATAAAAATAATTCGAAATTTTTGTAACGAAATTATACGAAACTATATTTGTCTATATAAAAATATGAGTTTTAATTTGCTTACTCTATGCATATTATTAAGTATAATTATTAGGCAAAACACAAGTAACGAGACAGATAGTATTGGTGCCGTCAGCCATGTGTTCACAATTAACATATTTTTTATTTGTTAAATTTTTTACATTACATCTCAGATAACTAACGTTATTTCGATTTATACGTAGACTCTAGTAAATCCATTATAATCTATACAAAATACAGAAATATAGATAGAAGTGTAAGAAGAGAGAGAGAGAGAAAGTGAAACAGGCTAAACAATAAATGCACTCTGTATTTTGGGTGTAAAATTGGTGGATTGATGTGTGCTGGAAGAGACGTAGAGACAATATAATTGACATATTATCTCTACATCTCTTCAACAAACATAAAAAAACTGTCAGTCGAAATAAGAACCTTCCTTTTTTTCGTCATTTTAATAACATTAAAAAAAACTTTATTTAATGAAAAGTTAGGAGCCTGAAACCTTTGACTTTTCTATGCTACTTTGATTAAATCTCATTTTATGATTAAATCGTTTTATTCTTAGTTGTTAATATACGCCATCTATCTGCAACGCTTTGAAACTCCATATAATTGGTAAAACGGCCATCTAGCGCGCAGCGTACAAAAAATGACAATCATGTATTAATTATTAAGCTAAGTAACTTTACACAGTGGTTTTTGCCATCTACCGGTTTGACAATGACCTCTCTATGCAGAATTAGAGCCTGCTTCGTTACAAGCCTATTGTCAATGTAGCTGCAGCTCCGTACGCAGGGTAATTATTATATATTTATTGTATGTGATAAGACAGTACCAAGCGCACGACTCTCCTGATGGCAAGAGTCAAGCGTGGCCTAAAGAAACCATAGATTTTGTAGGTATGCCGCTGTCCGGTGGCCGAGGTGTTAGCTCTGATGTGCAATTACTACCTCAGAAACGGAACACGACAATGTCATTATGACAGCTGGAATAGATAGGGCGGTAGACTTACCAAAAAAATTATCCTACTTATTAAACATAGGAGTGTAACAATAGGAAAGTGGACTTAGTGCAATAAGCCTTTGGCGTTTTCCTGCTTCTACACGACGGCGTATGCAAATGATAAATAAAATTTAAATATTTAATATTTCCGTTTATTTAACTTGAAATGACAACTCTGACAGTCTTACAAACCCTGCAATGTTTATTATATCGCTTATCTTTTCTTATAGAAGTGAAGCTAAATCTACTGATGGTAAGTGACCACCGCCGTACACAAACGTCTGTAATACCAGAGGTTTAATACTAGTTTCGGAGTTGACCTTTAAGTTGAATTTCACCAAGCTGGCACAAAACAATATGACCTACGAATTTGGTAAATAATTACTCAATAATGTTTAATAGCGTACTTTATAAATGATATGAGCTGATCTTGAAAATCTTCAAATTTATTATATTTATATATACTATTTATATTTATATATATTAGCTTTAGCTAAGCTTATTACTTTTTATTATTTTTATAACTAACGAAGAAGGATATCCAAACCTTGATATGTATTTTAAGAAAATGCAAATATTTTTTTATAGTTTATTTACATTAATTAACTAAAATATGTAGGTACCATTTTGTTCGATAAATTTTTGCCATCTTGTAGGTAGGCCCATGATCCCATTGTTATAGAAATTTTGGGGTTTCTGGTCAAAATACCGCGACAAGTGGTTTTGGCAGTCCTCTCGTGAAGTTGACCTGACACTGCCTAGAGAATTCTGAAGAGAGCGAAACAGGTGGAAATCTGAAGGTGCAAGGTGCAATGCATCCGCCGCGCCGTATAGTCCTGCTATACGGCGGATGCATTAACACCTCCCAGCCAAACTCTCTTAATTTTTGTTGAGATCTTAATTTTGGCTAAAGATGTGTAACGCTAGAGCGTTATCATGATGAAAAACCACACCCTTCTGTTGATTAATTCCGGTCGCTTTCACTCAACTTCTTGCTTTAATCTCATCAGTTGTTCGCAGTAGAGTTCAGAATCGATGCAGATGGTCTTGCCTGGTGGTAGCAGCTTATAATGAATAATGCCCTTCCAATCCCACCACACACAAAGCATCACCTTGTTGCGAGTTAGCCCGGGTTTCGCCACAGTCTGTGAAGCCTGACCGGCCTTTGAACACGACCTTTTTCGGACATTCTTGTCGTACGTCATCCACTTTTCATCTCAAGTTATCAGCCTTTTCAAAAATGGTTCTATTTAATTACGTCGTAGTAAAGAATCAGTTTCTTTTAGTGAGTTCGTGGGGTACACAAATATCGAGCTTTTTTGTGTGCCCAGTTTTTTTCAAATGCGCCAAAACCGTTTTGTAG
This sequence comes from Lasaia peninsularis, assembly GCA_018236625.1. Lineage (NCBI taxonomy): Eukaryota > Metazoa > Arthropoda > Insecta > Lepidoptera > Riodinidae > Lasaia > Lasaia peninsularis. Next base: position 5,578 of record DVZL01005703.1, read on the forward strand.
TCAATCCCCAGTTCTTCAGCTACGTCGTAACTACTGATATGCCGATCAAGCTCCACTTTTTCAAAAATGGATTCAATTTTATCCGTAATAGGGCGATCAGAGCGACGTGCATCTTTGACATTAAAATTTCCGGATTGAAAACGCTTAATCCAAATTTGTACTACTCTCACTAGGTCCATAAACATCGCAAATTTTTTTCGCGGCTTGCGTTACATTTTTTACCTTTTTTGTAGTAAAATTTTAAAATGTATCGAATTTCTTCATTAGATTCACTCATCTTGAGAGTACGAAATACGAATGAAAAACACAATATTTTCCTAAATTGACTTTGAAATTATTTTCTTTAAAATTTAAACTCTTTAATGATACTAAAACCAGCCAGATACAAATAGTATAGCCAAAGAGATTTTAATAAAAGCTCATACATACTATAATGCGAAATGACTTTTTTCCCAATCTAATATTTTACATAGACCTTACAAGCAGGTTTTGTGACCTGTCTATATAATTTTAAAATTTACCACCGGATCGATTTGCGGTCACTCTCTGAAATTGTAAATCAACTTACTTGATTATTTGGGAAAGTGCCATCTTTGTCTATAGCGTTGACTTGAGTGACCTTCGTGCCGATGGGTTCACCTTCCAAAACAGTTTCTTGCTCTCTTTCCGTAAACAGTGGGATCTCGTCGTTGACATCTTCCAGCATTATGTAAACGGTCGCTTCAGACGCTAGTTGCTGCGCTCCATTGTTCTGTCCAACACAATTTAAGGATAGTTAAAACTATCTGGATAAATAAAATTATAGTTTTATTATTTACATAATATACGGGTAGACTTTAGTTCCGATTCGATTTTGAATGTAACTCAAATTAATTGGAAAAATAGTCAACGGTTTTTACAGTTTCATATTATTTACATAAGAATTTGGAAGATGATGTTAAATAACGTTTCGCAAATTTTATGTAGATAAGTGAAATTTTAAATATAATAAATGATACGACGTAAGTGTATTTTTACATTATTGACTCTTAGGATCAGCTGGTTTACTTTCAATTTAGGTCTAAAATCCCAGTCTCAGGTTTCAAACGCATCGTTACTACCTTTACAGTAAGCAACAGCTCGTCACAGTATCAGCATGGAACATAAACCTAATATATACGGAGATCGATCTATCCTCAATGTTATACATTCAAATAATTAAATAGACACCAGCAGAATTTGAATAAACACGAAATATAAAAGATGGATACCATTAAGTAACGATTATGACATGTAATGTATTAAATATAAAATATTATATAAAAGAACCCGTGAAATTGTTACCTCGACTCTGATGGTGAGATTATATTCCTTTATGCTTTCGTAATCCAAGGGATGGTTCACTTTGATGTCCGCCCAAGTGAAACCGTTATCGGCTCTTTGTTGTAAATAAAATGTATGGAATTTGTTAGTCTGTGCGGTGGAACCGGGCATCAGCCGGTAGAACACCGTTGGGATATTCTCGATGCCCGAGCTGAAACCACACGCGCACATTATAGCTTTTGATATATCAACACCATGAAGCTAACGGTAACGTTAGGAAATTACATTCGTAACAACGACTTGCCTGAATATTAAGCATTGTTCATTTTTGTGAGAGTGAGATAGACTGCCCTATAAGATGTTTGCCGACACGTCGTTGTTAGGAGTATAATCTCCAGGTACCTTTAGCGTCATGAGTCATGACCAACACGTTGCTCTACTGACGCGACACGACACGTAATGTATGATCCCCAAATAATACTATTGAATGCTAATTACGGGCTAATTTTAAATGATCTGTCTATTTGGGCCTCGGTTTAATTGTCCCTGGTAGTTCAATGATTTGTTGGTACAATGCCATAGTTTATACTTCTTGTTTAATAATGTAAAGTATCTGGATGATGATGTTTTGTTAGTAGGTAGTAAGTACATCACTTTTGTTTGGGATTGTATTTGACATATTATATTCTTGTTTCTGCAGGGCTTCCAGGGGGTCCAGGGCTTCCAGGAATAGTTTTCTCACAAAAAGAAGGAACCAAAAAAAAAGAAAAGTAACAATCGGACTGGGTTTCGAACTCTTGAATGTCCGTATGAAGGCGCCCGATCTCCCAACTGAGCTATTCTAATTTTGCAAATATTGTCAAAATTTAGCTTTGTATTGTAATTTTTGATTTTTATTCCATGGCAACACGATTAATAAAATAAACCTGAAAATAAAACCTAGCTAGATCGATGTATCGCCCCCGAAACCCCCTACATACAAAATTTCAAGAAATTCGTTGGAGCCGTTTTCGAAATCGGCTGATATATAAAAGAATTGCTCGTTTAAAGGTATTAGATTTGCATGGAATTAGTTTCTTTTTAAACGGATATGTATCAATTTTTTAAGTTTTCATCTTCGATCCTTTTGTGTGTGATTCATGGTTATCTGTTTAAATATGTTTGATTAATTGTTACCCCTCCCCCCCTCCCTCACCGATTGGTTTTGTGTCCAGGCAGTCCAGGTAGTTCAAGGTTCTCAAAATGGTATTGGTACCAACAAATTATTGATACTAATATAAACGGGAATTAAAATAAACTAACCACTAAAAATAGATACTTAAAAGCACTGGACAAAAGTATGACGTGACTAAAAATCGTAGCATTAGTTGGAATATGGCGAACTGCGTTTTAGTTTAATGTTCAATCATAGTGATAAGAAACTACAAGTTTTACCATTTTCTAACCAACGTACTTGACTTATGAAACCCTGTTTCACAGTGTCTGCTGTCTAGTCGGCTATGCGAATAAATAATACAGGCCAAGTGCGAGTCGGACTGGCGCACGAGAGGTTCGGTACTGTATTCATTATCTACGAAGACAGCTGCTACACCGTCTAGCTGGTGACAGGCAAACGGAATGACAGCTTAGTCTTATAATTACGGGCTCAATCTTGACCCTATGCTTGCGAAACTCTAGTATATCATTTTTAAAGATTCTTACTAGTATTTAACATTCAGATATTATGTATGTATATAAAAATAGCAAACAACCGCCATTTTCACGAACTACAGCAGATGTCACAATAATTACATAAACGTCTACAATTTAATAATTAATTGGTTTTTTGATTTTTTGTTTCAACAATTTTTCATAGTTTCTATACCTACTTCTCATCCCAAATACGTGTCTGTTATTCTTTCACGCGAAAATTAGTTGAATTTTTTTACGGAATTTCTAACGTGCAGTAAAATGTTAATGTAGCAGTGTATCTAATAGTTCTCGGGAACAGCTAATCATTTATAAATATCACTTGTACCTAGTTTTCACAATGTATTGTATTATTATTATAGCGAACTGGTGTCATGTTGTTCAGCCATCATCAATTAGTGTACCCTAAAAGTTCTGGAGTAGCGAAACCGGCCAGGCGCCACCTAAACGATGTATTACAGTACTTTATGAAATTCATAAAAAATGTTTTTTTTTTCAACACAGTCCATTGTGAAACAGAATTTTAAAACATCATTTTTAAAACAAAAATAAATAATATAATAGTGTAATAGTCCAATCATTTACTTTTTAATTTAATGTTAAGCATTTAATGTGAGTTAAAATACAGCGTAAAAGTAAGTTATGATAATTGCTAGATATTCAGCTTTCCAAATAACCGTAGTAGGAAGTACTTATGTGAGGTAGATTAAATTTAAAAAAATATCCTCTTATATATTAAATTAAATTAATTTAATCTTTATTTTTATTAAATAGGGTAGGTACATAGTGATGTCAAAATATTTTTTTGTTCTACCTATTTAACCAGTTTTAGCTGGTATACAAATTTTTCACTATTTAATTTTTTTATTATTGTTATAATAATTTTAAACCATTAAATTAAATAAACATAAAATATACAATGTAAAATGCAATTTGAGCATTTGACGAACAAAAATATTTATTTTTGTATTGTATCTTCTGTATTTAATTTAAACAGGTGTGGATGTGTTTTGACAAAAATTGAGATGTCCCTTACATACATACCTACTAGGTAATGTTAGTATTTTGCTATCCTTAAACAACTGTTTGCAACTATCTAATGGTTTAGCATTATATATTGCTCTAATACATTTTTTGTACTTTGAATGCTTTTTGCACATCCACTGAGTTACCCCATATAATGAGTCCGTATGAAAGTACAGAATTTATCTATATTAAATAGGTATAAATAAAACGAGGCACGAAGAGCGGACAATATAAAACAGCGTAGGCTACTTTTATTTTAGAAGTGTATAAAATAAATTAATGAAATAAAAACGCAGACAAGGTCGCGGGCACAGCTAGTGTATTATAATATTTGATAGTTACTAGGCTACTAGGAAAACTCAATACGCAGACATAGTCGCTGGCAACATTTTATGTTGGATGAAATTAAACAAGGTCGATAGGACACATTCAATGAATCGAACCTTGTCTTGGTCGACCCTCTTTATATTTTTCGGTAGCAGCAGTAAAAACAACAGTAGGTACGGCACCAGATATTCATAGTTCACGACTAAAACATATGCTCAAAATCGTAAAAGTAAACAATTTGACTATTTTCACTAATTTGTTTATATTCTATACTTATATTAGTAGGGTGAGTTAGTATTGTTTTCATATTTCATTTTGTGAGTTTGAAATGTGCGGTTTAGGACGAACAGATAGACAATAGAGTGAACCCATATGCCGACACTCAGTGTAAGTACGATATAAATATATTTTATATAAAAAATGCAACATTTTATTTTGATACTTGATTTCGGATTGTAACAATGGAATAATATACTTTAAATATTTGATATTAGAATATACGCAACAAATCTCGTATTTTCTAAAATGCATTAGAACATTTTCATCGTCTAATATTGTTTACTATAATTTGGGCGTTCTCGAGGTTAGAGAACTCGTAAGAAGGCTGTTGTTAGCTGCGAATATCTCCCTCCCTGGCTATAACGTTACTTTCCACCAGGTGAGTTGTGTCTCTTCACGAAGCTAGCCTAATCGAAAAAATTGTATTCAATTCAAATCCACACTCAATACAATTCTTATGTCTTGTGGTTCTTCTGAGACATATTTTTTATTAAGTTATGAGTTCAATAACTCACATATATTTGTTTAAAATAATTATGATTTAAAATTAAAATTTAATTATACCATCAATAATTGAATAGTAGCTATCGTATACAACCAATAACTATATAATTTGACTATTTATCGAAATCCAAATCGCTTACTTTTATCATAGTAAGTTTCACTTATTTAAGTTTTTATGTTTTAATAATTTTATCCATTAAAAAATCAACTCAAATAATATAATCATTTTTATTTTGCAAACTCCAGCTAAAAAAACACAGTAGTATTGTGTGACTCGATCGTCACGAGACACAATTCACTCTCAAGGCGATACGTACATTGAGAGAATTGTGTGTCCAGCTCAGAGATGAAAATACCAGAGTTTGAAATGCAAAGTACAAAATACCTAATATATATTTTTGGAGTAACGCTCGCAGGAATTTAAAAAAAATGTCAATGTAAAAATGAGAAAGGGCATGCGCCCACGGTTCGGGCTTGGTGAATGAACAAAAGATTGGGGAATGAGTGGATGGATGTGGGCACCCACGGACACCTCGGTCAACATTCGATCAAATAGCTCGAGTATTATCCGAGTGTCAAGTCTCCGAAACCTGCGAGACTGGAAGAAGAGATGAACGAACATGGAGGAAGCTAGACAAGTGTGAAGGGGTCGTGACACGACCAGGGAAGTAGAGAGCACATAAAGAATGTTTCTTGCAAAAGTGAGAAAATTTAAATATTCGGTACACCTCATTCAAACAAGAAAGAAAAATCAATCCTACTAGATGTTTCATAATGATTCAAATTCCAGTAGCTAGCGATAGTGCAAATGCAAACGTCACTATTGACCTGAAATCATTGAAATATTGAATATGCAATGCGAAAGCTGATGGATGTAGGTGCCCTGGGAGACCTCGGTTGACATTCCACAACCAAATATCTAGTGTATTAACCTAGAGTGATTTTAAGAGTCTCCGAAACCGGTGTGTTTGTATGAAGAAAATAATCAAAGTGGAATAAAGCTTAGCAGGTATACAGGAATCGTGACACTTGGTATTCGATACTTCCTTCCTGCCCCCCCCCCCCCCCCCCCCCCCCCCCCCCCCCCCCCGACCCCCCCCCCCCCCCCCTCCCCCCCCCCCCCCCCCCCGCGCCCCCCCCCCCCCCCCCCGCCCCCCCCCCCCCCCCCCC
>DVZL01005704.1:0-11874 GCA_018236625.1 Lasaia peninsularis
TCCTAATAATAACAAATACAACAAAAAAATAATTAGTGAAATCGGTCCAGACATTCACGCGTGATGCCGTGACCAAGGAAACGGGATTCATTTATATATATATGTAAAACAAATTTTTCACTAGATTAGGAAGACGACCGACAATATCAATCTAGTAAACAAACGCAATAGGACATAAATGAATGAAATATTAAAAAAAAATTTTTTTAGTTAAATTAGTTGTTGTAAAATGTACAAATAGGCCTTTAGTAAACCAACTAGTCTACATGTTGCTATACTCTAAATCTATTTATGTATACTATACCAACACATAGGATACTTGCGTCCAAAATAAACACGAATATTTTCTATGTTGGATATAATTTCAACAGAAATTGGTCCTTGTGTAGATAATCAAAATGGATTATTGCAATCGAAAGTAGAGAAACTGACAGTATCAATGTTATCTAAACATACAAAATAATAAATAAAATTGAGAGTACCTATCAGTTTGTTATATCAAAGTTACCTTTTTTTACTAACTGCATAATATGTATGTAGACAGGGTACATATACCAAAATATTTTTCATACAATTTTTGTCTGGCTTGACTGATTTTGACGGGACTTTGATTGGCAGATAGGTAATGTAGTGAGAAAAAAATTAGGCTACTTTCAATTTAGCGCTATGTATAATAACTTAATTCAAATGCAAACGAAGTCACTTAGCATAACTAAATACACATAATAGGACAATTTTTAAAATTGTTGAACGAAATAAGGAAATGTTATATACTGACTGTGTGGGTTTGCCCATGTAGATCCCAGGCGTGGGTGTGTGGGCGCGTTGTGTTATGGAGAAATCAACGCGGATACGGCGACCGTCAATCTCCATGCCTGTGCATTCATTTTTGGCCACTTTGGCGTCTTCTTGAGACTCAAAATACACAAAACAAAAGCCTCGTGACCTTCCAGTCTGCAAATAGGAAAACATAATTACAATCCTAACTAAAACATGAACTTCCCTATTGGTATACCTATACCTATAATATAAGTGATGTCACAAATTTGTCATTTTATGGGACACAACACTATTTAATATTATTAATATTACAAATTAGCATTAGCAAAACGCATTAAGTATTTTATGAAATAGATCTTTTTATTGATTCACGGACAGACAATAATTTCAACAAATCTTTGTAGTCTTTATTAATGTCTTTTTTTATTTATTTATTTGTTACAAAATTATAAACACTTAAAATAAAAAAGGGCAAAATAAACTAGTCCGAATTTTTTAACATGATGTTTATGACACGTAATTTTTAGCTCTAAGTCAACCCGTATAGTCAAGTATTAATTATTATTGACATCTAAGTTATTACGAAGTATGTAGCAGTCCCATACTTGACATTGGCTAACTGATTGGTGAAAAACGATTAGAAGCTGTAATTATAAGCACAGAATAAGTCTCTCTTATTTTTTATAAGGTTGCGTATAATGATTAGTCAATCTTTTTTGGCTCATTTGCTTTTAGTCTAAGTTTATATATATATAATAAAAACATTTACAAGGAATGTGATCATTAAATTTTAAATGACTTATATTATGTCACTTCGTCACTGCAAATGGGCATTATAGCTTGAACTTATTAGAATATTATGAATAAATTTACATTACATGTAGACATGTTCACATTTGTATAAATATTTGCCTACATGCTACTAAATGTTTTGTATAGAATATATTTTATCAGTTTGCCTTAAAATAAAAGTAAGGCACAAGTCGCCTTAGTGAGGTAGATTTCACTCACTGCTAGGCAGGAAGGTAAATGGTCTACTTTACAGAGTACTAGGGCCAATAACAGCTATTTAATGTGCATTTTAAATGACATACTGGTGAAAAAAAGAAAGATCCTTCATATATTTCAGAATTGGCTAATTTACAAATAATAAACACCGTTACGCCCATAACCCTGGAATATAGGTCATGGGACCTAAGATCCCTAACGATCTTAGGTCCCATGTCACAGGTGGCAAGTCAGTGACCATATCTGGCACAATGCCATGATTTCATCGTAATAGCACTCAAACTGTACTTAAGTTAGAAAACTTAGTTTTACATTGACAGGGTTTCAAACCTGGACTACCGAAATGAGAGTCCGAAACAAGTATAAACTTCTAAGAGAATGTTTATCAATCACACCTTGTCAATTTTGTTATCTACTTTAAAGAAAATAGACACACTCATGCAAGTCTCCTTGTCTGCTTGTCTTTGATTTTAATACACTACGCATATTATTCAACATTTAGAAAATTCATCTGTTAGCTGAAAAAAAATTCATGGTAAGTAAACTTTGCAAACTTACCTTTGCATCTATAACAACTTGAACTTTGTCAACTGGGCCAAATTTGGAAAATATATGATGTATTTGCTGTTCAGTTGTGTACAAACTCAGGCCAAATACACCAAGACACCTTGAGGGTGTGGGATTTTCCTGTAGACAGTTCTAAAATATATAAACAAAGAAGTAAATTTTTGTCACATACATTTAAGCTTATAACAGTATATACAGTAATGGCTAATAACTGCAAGACAACATAAAAATATCTCACTTGAAATTTGTGACTAGCGATAAGGCCACTTTTGTGTATAGGTCTGTAAAGTATTAGTTTCATGAGATGTTTTCTTTTGTAATTTTCTCTGTTTTTGATGCACAATGTTTATAATCTACTTGTGGTAGTACATGCATTGTTATCATTTTATGAATAGATTAATTAGAAAAGAGAATAACAAGAAATCAATTTGTGTTTTCAGGAGAATGAGTATTAGAAAAACAAACATCTAATAATATTTATTGGATAATATTTTTATGAATGTTAAGCGTTAACCAAAAAAATGGAATACCACAAGATGAACTTGAATGGGTGTATATTAATAACTGCATTGTGCTCACTTAATGTTGTTTCCATGAAATCTAAATCTGCAGCAGATAACAACATTTTAGATGCAATGTAAACATATTGAAACTTTCTGGAAATGTATAAACAGTAATATTCAAGAAAAATATCACTGGTATCAATAAATTGAATGTTATTAAAAAATTACTTTCAAGATACAAATAATTTATTCTTCTAAAGTAAAACTGATTAGACTTAATTTAAAAAATACAAATGCACTGGTAGTGCAGCTACAAAATATAAAGTCTCAGGAATATTTGACCTAATATGATTGACTCATTAAGAAGTAATGAAAATTATTTATAATTCTACCTGTGAAGTTTTACTACAAATCCAATTTGATTCATAATCTACTTAACATCAACCAAATAATGGAACTTCAAAGTCCACTGTATAATTTTGTTCCTTTCAAAAAATATTTATTATCTTTTTCATAAATTTCATAATTGACAAGTGTTTATTTAAAAAAAGTAACAATGCAATAAAGTGTACTTTTGTTGGAGTTACACAACATACTTATCAAATATTTACTGTTGAAAGTAAGCACATTTCTTATGGTATATTATAAATGCTATTAATGTCTATCTGTCTGTTACCAGGCTATATCTCAAGAACTGAAAAGCTCAAATTTGCACTGGTGATATTTCTGTTGCAGCTACAATGACAAATACTAAAATCATAATAAAATTATGTGTAAAGGATAATAATTTTTTGTAGATATGAGCATGAAACCCTACAAGTGCGAGTCAGGCTCACACTTAGCCAGTTTTTCTTTAACAAACATGCAAATTAGCTTACAGTTAGTTAAATATATGTTTATGGTTTGTGTGAAAGTTTCTTACACTTAATATGACATTTTTACTAACACAAAATAGTGTGTATGATGGTCAACCCTTTAAACCAGAGAAAAATAATATCACTATAAATAGCAGGATTATTGAATAGTAAATAAAAATAAGCATTCAAAGTTTCTTAAAGTAAAAAAAATGAATGTGCTAGACAATACAACAGTGTTTATATCAATCAGAATGTGTGTAATAAAATGTTTTATAAATTATACAGTGTACAATGAAGCACCTCTAGTGTAAATGAGAAGTTTTTGTACCAAACGTCTCACCCGGTCACCAGCATGGCGGCGGCGCGACGACATCGGGCTGTGCGAGTGCGAGCGGCGGTAGGAACCACGCGGAGAGTATGATCGCGACCGCGAGCGCGAATACCTCGAGCGGTACCCGCGCCGCACGGACCCAGACCGCGAACGAGACCTGGATTGCGACCTAGCATCAGTCGTACACGAGATACACCACACGTTAGTGTGCTTATACCAGAAATGACGAAAATTACAAATTATTAATATATATATAAAGATGCATGGTTTAAATTTAACATTCATAAAATTTTACCTGGGTAGGTGAATATGTTCAATTAGTTTTTTGATTTTTCAGTTAATCTGAAAACTTTGCCTTGGATTTGTGGCCAATATGGCGGCGGAGTTGCTACCTACCTCATCATGGGACCTATAATGAGGCTAATTGTTAGTGCATAAATATGTCTCTGCCTAGCCCTTCAGGGATATAACAGTATAATGACAGTTTATAGTTCAATACATAAACCCAGCATCATCACTCTAAATAGAAAAATCTGAACTTCCAAAGACGTATGCGCTGCATTTCTGTATTCTATTTCTATGTTTTTGCAGTATTATGCTACAAAATTGTATAATTTATACTTTAAATGAGAAATGCCAATCTTTTATAGGTTTTTTACAAATAAGTGTCATAGTGGATGTAGGTTTACTTTTATCCCAAGAATACATAAAACAAATCTATTTTATTTTCTTTTATAAGTTGAGTGTAGTATTTAATTACAGAATACTAAATTTAATAACTTTTTTTCCTGTTGGTCCGGTTCCTCTGTGTAGAATAGACCATCTGCCTCCCTACCAGGCAGCTCATAAGAGGCATAGGTTGACTGGGTCACAACCAGCAAGACCACTATTGGTAGAGTGCTGTGCAGCAACTCATTTGGGTGGGGATCCACCGGCCTACCTATTCAAGCCACCATAATGACATATCATGTTTAGGTCCAGAGCTTAGCACAGCCGGTAGACTTGCACATACGGTCTAACAACCAGACCAGACAGTAACGCACCTACGATATCTATGGTCTCTTACCATCAATGGACACGGCTGCCTCTTACCATCTTCCCCTCAATACATCTAACATGAGAACCGTTGTTTAGGAACTAATTTAAAAAATATATATATCTTTTCTCTATCTTCCTAAAATTTAGATTTTTTTTCTAAAAAAAAGAAATGCTAATAATGATTAGCAAATTTTTTTCATAATTTAGATGAATGTATATGCTGTGTGACAAGATTAAGAATAAATACATTTTATTTGTAATTATAACTCAACAGTCTTTAGTCTGTTCATCATACCAATAGTATCTAACAGAATAAATGTATACTTCATAAACTGAAATAACATGGTATTGTTTATACCAATATAAGCTTATAATTGTTGATACTTAAATTATTTGTTTTTAATTCAGTGATTAATATTTCAAAAGGGAACAACATAAATAAAACATGTTATTAGCTCATTTTATTTGTCCTTGTAATTAATGGTTTGTGAGAAAATGACATCCATTACACAAACAAACATTTGGTCTGTAACTGCCTATTTGTTTTATCAATAATCATGTCAACCAAGCCTTTTTCAATGTTTATATATAGTGTTTTAAAACGTTTGTTACCTATTTAATTCAAATCATACATTTTTGTAAGTTGTAATATATAAAAGGAAATACATTTTCGCAATATCATCAAACAGATATGACCTCGAACATGTTTTAAAATTTTTTAGTATGCTATTATAATTGCGCAACTGTGGTCGCCTTGACAGCGAGGTTATATCGATATAAAAAAAATGTAAATTTAATGTTTAGATCGAGGAAGTAATCTAAAAGTAAAAAGATTTACAGCAATAATTGCGATTTTACTTACGGGCTTCTATATTTCCTACTAGCTGCTTTTGGCGGGGGCGGTGTTCTGGACCGGCTTCTGCTATGACCACGCGACATAGTCGGCGCTTTAGGAGGCTCCCTAGAACCGTTGCGAGTCCTGGAGCCACTCCTCTGTAACACGATTAATAATATTCTAGAGGCTTGTTAGTGTTCATTCTTCTCACACAACGTAAAATAAAAGAACACGCGACGTTTTGCGCCGCCGACTCTGAATAGTATATAGTTAATTTTAGTACCTCTCGATCCGACATGGTGAGCTGTGTAAAATAAACAACAAAACTAGAAGGCAATTAACACACAATGAATCTAATTTTAAACAATATTAATCTTATTTCCTCAACTCTGGAGCACACTACGACGCGATAAACAAAATGGCGGTTAATCAAAAAAAAATTAGATAAAGTTGCCACATATAATACGTAGTGAATCCTAAGAAAGATTATTAGAAAATTTACACTAGGCTTTTTTAAAAATATATATTTTTTTAATTTATCAAAAGCTTTCTTAACATTTACATATGATCTATAGGAGCAGTTATGAAATGCGTTGCATATTGTGTTGTGATGTATTAGTAACTCAGCTTTCGTGTTAGTTTTGATACCACCTCCCACTAATCATACTAATATTATAAATGCGAATGTTTGTAGGTTTGTGTGTTTGTTACTCTTTCACTGAAATATTTTAGAGCGGATTTTCATAAAATTTTAGAGTAATATAATTTATACGTCAGAATTCACATTGCTAGCCACGGGCGGTAAACTTGTGAATTTATTTGTGTAGGTTAATCTGTTTCTTATTTTAATAAACAAAAATCAATTTAAAAATTCAATAAAATCCAAAAAAATGTTAATAGTCGTCAACATCTCCACCATTACTAATAATTTCATTATTCTTAAATTAGTGCAAATACTTTAAAAATTAGACCAAAGGTACAAACGTTATCAAAATCCACCGAAAGTTTTCAAAATCATATTATTTATATTCATTTGGCAATACAGAAAATATCAATCATAAATCATAGACTTTTATAAAAATAGACCATAAAATATTAACATGGAAATTTGTCTTATTGATACTACTGCGCACGAATTTGTAAAGTAAAATAATTTAAAAAGATTGACCGATGATTTTATTACCATAGATTCTAAATATGTATATACTTTCACGTACACACACACGCCCATATATCATTATGACGAGTTCTTTTCGGGGTAGGCAGAGAGTCAAGAACGACCAGAATCTCGATTCCTATATTGTCTAACTTCTTTTTCATTACTTTCCTCATAAAAACACGTCAGTTTCAGATACTCTCGATATCACCCTCAGTTAGCTCATATATAACTTGGTCGTGAAATGTTAACATAGGTCTCCCCAATATATATTTTTTTCTCAATCACACTATTTTTCTAAATTCACTACCTATTTGAATGTGGTCTGCGAGCGAAAGTTTATCAAAATTGCATGCTTTAAATTAAAAAAAATCAATAAAATCATAAATATATTAGGTTGGTACCTATAATATTTTTATGTAAATTCTTTTATCTACTAAAATATGGTTTAAACGTCATGATTCATGGAATTAAAGGTACTATCTACATATTAAACTCCATGATGTGTCCACAACATTAAACGTTCCTTATATGGCCAACTATCTCACTCTTACAATGCTGGATTGTTTTTACATTGTCGTTTTGAAAAAGTTATGTAGCAATACTAACGTTGTTAATTATATTGACATCTGTCGACTGTCATGCTGTCATTCTTGATTCTTTAGGTCTTCGTGTCGTGGACCGTGTGTGAATGTTGAGTTTTACGGCAATAACTTAAAATTAGTGCAAAATTATAAACATGACTGATACCGAACCTCAAAATGGTCCTACAGAGGATCAGCCACAAGAGAAAACTGCCAAACAGTTAGAGAAAGAAGCCAAAAAAGCGGCAAAGTTAGAAAAATTAAAAGCAAAGTTAGACAAGAAAAGCTCTGCGCCAGCTGTGCCGAAAGATAAGCCAGAGGTTAGAATTTAAGCTCTTTATCATATTATACATTTATAACGCTACTAAAAAAATACGATACCGCCTAATAAATACATGTAATTCAATGCGCCTCTCAGGTGAAAGTAACTTGTAACGTGTACATCGTATTACATCGTATACTACAAGTAATTCAAGCATATGTTATAAGTAAAATGGATACAAAATTTAAATCTAAGCATATCTATTAATATGAGGTAAACATTTCATTTGTTTCTATATATTTTATATTATAACCTACTGTTTCCTAATCAAGGTAGGTATCTTTGTTTTAATAATATCTTACACCTTGAATCCAATAACCTTAAGGCTGTGATTACCCATAACAGATAGTTATCTATTTTTAGACTTAATGTGTTTCTTACAAATATCTGAAATAATGAATGAGGAAATTTTCCAAACTTTCTTATAGACACCTATGTCCAATTAAGTTTTTGTGTTAGTTAATTAAACATTTTCTAAAGATGGTGTATGTAAGTGGTTGAAAAAATCTGGGTATTTGAAGAATCCTTTAGACTTAAGTATAAAATCAGTGATATGATTTAAAAATAATATAAAATACTATTTACATATTATTCAAAACATGCAAAAGAATGCATTCCTGTATGAGAGATAATTTTCTAAAATATTTTTTCTCACTCTCACTCTAACTTCTCAGCTGATGTAGTAAGGAACGTCTTAGGTTAATTTTATTTTAGAAATGTATAAAATAAAATAATTAAATAAAAAGATGGACAAAATTGCAGGTACAGCTATAATAACTTAATATATATTTGCACATGATATTCACATCATAACCTTGATTTTTTAAGGTTTCGTACAGTAAGGGTAAGATTGGGAACCTATTGCTAAGAGTTTACTGTCCATCTATCTGATACCTTGCTGTAGCTCATGAACTGTGATAGCTAGGTAGTTCAAATTATCACAAATAATGTATTTCTGTAGAATAAGGTAAGTATTCAAAAGGCATCCCGTGCATCAAATGATTCAATCCAAGAAATAGATGTCTATCCATATTTAGATGGTGTTAAAGACAATGAGTAGTCTCTCGATATATTCTTTCAATATCTAGTTACATATTCATTTAAAATTAAATAATTAAAATGAAGTAGTATATGTAAAACTTGTATTTTTGCCATATTTTAGACAGTAGATTTGTAGGATAAGTCTATTGTTAAAGAAGTTTTTTTTAAATTGAGAGAGCAAAAGTCAAGGGCAACGATTCCAAATACTGTCTACAACCAAACTTGAAATTTTTCGTATAAGTTATATTTAAATTTGTATTCTCATATTACATATTATATTTGTTTTAGAAAAAAGTCAAAGAAACTAAAGAGAGTGCAATATATTCTGCTAATACAGCTCCAGGAGAAAAGAAAGATATTACATGTTCTATGCCAGAAGCTTACAGCCCACAATATGTAGAGGCTGCATGGTACGCTTGGTGGGAGAAACAAGGATTCTTCAAACCTGAGTATGAGGTAAGGAATACTTTAATGTGGAGTTTTTAGGCTTCCGTATCCAAAGGATAAAAAGGATAAATGGATAAAAAGGGAACCCTATTACTAAGACTCCGTCTGTCTGTATGTCACCATTATATATGTTACCACTATAAAAGCAAATACTAAAATACAGAATATTCAAAGGAGCTCCAGTACTATACCAACAGAGATACTCTATGATTACTATGTTGACTAATAGTCTTCTGCATCTGGTTAATTCAATATGACAAAATTTTCTCAAAAATACCTTAAATTTTATTTTTTTTATCTTTGCTCTTCTGTATACATTCAAAAAATCCTGATCTTTTGAATGTCTCCCAAACTAATGAAATTTACAATTATAAGTAGTTCATTTGTATTTTCATTTGACAATCTTACAAAACCCTTAACAATCGGCTTCCTAACTTTATTTTGCTCGAGCATATTATTAGATATATTAAAATCATATTGTGAAATATCTTTCTTACAGTTTTATTTGTATTATAATCTTTTATCATAAGTTATATCTCCCAGTTTTATGTCAGTGCTTGATTTCAGATTCATGTCTAATGATCTGTGTAAATCGTAAATGATGTATCAATTAACTGGTATTGCTAGTATCTCGCTGCTTCTTATATTCCAAGACATTCTAAATTTATTTAGCTTTCTTTTTTTTGTGCTTTATTTAACTTGTCTGAAAAATAAGCTGCTGGTTTAACTTTTCCACAAGACTGGGTTTTTTAATATGGCTCCTACACCAAAAATTGGTAAATTATGATAAAAAAATTTAAAACTGGTTGTGAAATGTGAACATGCTTTTTTATTTCATCAAAAGTCTTGTGACATTCATTAGACCAAACAGGAAAATTTCATATAATATATTCAGAAAGAAAGAAGAAAGAAATATTCATATATATTCTGTGTCCTTGGAATCTTAAAATTGTTAATTGAAATTAGGTTATCTTGCTAATATGGGACTTAGGTATTGTACTAAGTCTGATGCAGATGGGGATTTTTGAAATTTTAATCTAAAACCATCTGTTTTTATTCCTTCTTTCTTGCTTTTTAGTATAAAAATTGGCAAATATGCTCATCGAAAGGTTTAGAAAAAATTATATGCAATGATTATATAATATAGTTAAATGCAAAATTTGAAAGTTTGTGCTTTCTTAATATGTTAGTCAATATTCTTTGGAATATGGCAGATGAAGTTTTAAGCCCAAAATATCGATACATCCACTAGTAATGGTGTCACTATTCATTTTCAATTCCACGAAAAAGTCATTCTTATGACAAATTCCCAAAATTTAAAATTAATGAAATACATTTATCCCTCCAACATATATTGTTTGTTTACTTTTAAAAATAGGTTATTACTTATAATTGAGGCAACATTTGTCATGATTTTAGAAAATAGTTATTTGAATGTTTTGATGAATGCTTTTTGGTAGTACTTGTAATAAATAACACAAGAAAATAAAGACATAACATAACTCTTGCCTCAATATAATTAATATATTAGATATCTATGAGTTGCATGCATTTCTATAAGTTAAATTTTATCGAACAAATTAAAATCCCAATTTAGTATAATGTCTTTATTACAGAGGAAATCTGTGTTGGAGTCCAATCCAAAAGGCAAGTTTGTGATGGTGATCCCTCCACCTAATGTTACTGGAACCTTGCATCTTGGACATGCCCTAACTAATGCAGTTGAAGATGCCATAACTAGATGGCACAGGTATTATTGTTTTTATAGTAAAAAAAAGTTCCTACACTAATATTATAAAGAGGAAAGAATTGTTGTATTGAAGGTACTGGCTTGATTTGATAAATTCTTTTACCACTAAAAGGCCACACTATCTCTGATTAATATAGGCTACTTTTCATCACGGAAAAATTCTTTATTCCTACAGCAAAACGGGTAATGGGATGGACAATGAGTAGTAAGAATTATCTTCATATAACTTTTAAACAGCTGAACTGATTGACCACATGAATCTTCGTATTGTATATACCATACTCGCATATTTTGAAACAATTACATTAAAAAACGTAATAACGACGGCAGTATTTACTTTTCATAAGTTGTCCCATTTCTCTATTTGCCTCCTTTTTTTGTAAAAAATATACCTTTAAGTTTTATTTTCTAAAAAGCTATAAATTCTTACCAAAGTTATTTTAGTATAATCTATTATCATGTAAATTTAATATTACTATTTGATCAGTTAAACATGTGGGCAACAGTGTTTATATCCATATATTATATATATATTTGACCGCCTTGTTGGCCGAGTGGCTAGCGTACACGCCTAAACCCATCGAATAACCGCGAGGCTCCGGTTCGATTCCTGACGGGGACAGGCATTTGTGTGATGAACATCGATGTTTGTATT
>DVZL01005705.1:0-11874 GCA_018236625.1 Lasaia peninsularis
AAAATATTACTAACCTGCTTTCCACCTTTGTTGAGACCTCAATGCGAAGTTATCCACCTCATCTCTGGTGATCCCATATTTCTCTCCAAGCTTCTCAGCCGTCATACCCATGGGCAGGCCACAGTATGAGTCAGTAAGGCCTGACCACAGAGTGTCTTCGAAGGCATAGCTGGTGCCAAGTGCGGTACCAAACCTGACATTGCGAACTGTGAAAGGTGCCTGAGACATATTTTCTACTCCACCAGCTAGAGATATTTTTGCGGCTCCAGTCATTATGTCCTATGAAAGAGTTACTTTAATCATAAAAAAATAATAATACTTAATATAGGTATACTATAAAAATTATATTCAATGTGTTTTTCTTTTACACACGTAAAAGTAAATAAGATAAGCAAGAAAAAGTATACTTTTGTCTTCTTTTGTATAAGCCTGATAAGAAACTTCAATATTTATTCCACTCAATACTTATTAGCATACTTTTATCTATATAAATGAGCAAAATTGGAATATCTAATTGTAATATTAAAATAACTGCTATTTACTAAATTCATATGCAAACACAGCACATGCATGCACATCATTTTTGTTTATATGTCTGCCTTCTTGATTATTCCAGCTAATCTCTAGAATAGCTGAAACAATTTTGACGAGACTTTCACCCGCAGATAGCTGATGTAGTAAGAAGTAACATAGGCTACTTTACTTTAGTACTAGATGAAGTAAGTCATCATTTACAGACAAATCTGACTAAACAACTTTACTTATGAAACTATTGGAATTTGAGAGAAATCCAATAATATTAATTTCTAGTTTATAAGCCTAGAATAATGCAATATTACCTGAGCACTGTTCACAACAGACTGAAATCCAGATCCACAGAGCCTGTTGATTCCCAATGCTGGTACTTCTTGGGGGATGCCCACTTTAAGAGCTGCATGTCGAGGTGTGTAGATACCATCTGTAGATGTCACCTAGGGGCGAAAAACAATACTTGTTAAGTAAATATTATGAGCTACCAAGAAGACTACACTGCTCACTGAACAGACATCTCAACAAAATTGCAGGATATCCTCAGGGAGAAGAAATGCCACACCATATACTACTAAAGTACAAAGCTGTGGCAGGTCAATGGTCACTTTGAAAGGCTGGTGACTATGCAGTAGTCCATAGGTATCTTGCATGGAATACTGCCCATGGAGAGAGCTGGGATCTCTGGAGTAGCTATTCATGTTGCAGACCCACATTGACTCTCATTAAAGCTAAGTGAGATTGACTTCTGGCAAACCAAAGAGAAGCGTTGAATTCAGGCAAAGAATAAATTAATACATATTATACTCTATAATTATCCTGCACTTAGTTACACACATCGAAGGGGCATATTACAATTCCTGTAGTAAATCGTTATTGGGGAACGCATATCAGTTAAACAAATATTAAGGTATGATCACAATATCTGTGGAAGCCTCAGTGATTCTAGAGATGGCTGAACCCAAAGAGTAATTTTAGTTAATCAAATGTTATCTTTGTGTCTCGAATATATTTTATTTTAATATTACAATATTGTAATTTTCATTACACTTAAGAAGTACCAATATTAAGCAATATAGTTATTACCCATCCCTAAAACGGTCAAGCTACCAAATTGTACCTTCGACAACAGGGTCAAGATTAATTTAATGAAATGGATAAAAAGTATCTTCATGCCTATTCACAGAAATAATAGGCAGAGGTGTGCTAGAATATCCACGACTCGTAAGTATAGTAGATATATCAGAACACCCACGATTAGCCAAGGTACAAGGGCAGGTATAGGGTAAGTCCATCGCCACTTTGGACACATTCCACAATGAAATGTAATGAAAATAAAAATTAACATATTCTATAAGCTCACCGCCATAACGTGACCAACGACAACAGAGTCAATACTTGTTGCTGGCACCCCAGCCTCCTTGATAGCAGCAGCGGCTGCAATGGTCTGCAACTCAGTTGCTGAAGTGTTGCGGAACACCCCACCAAATGTACCAAAAGGGGTTCTTTTTGCACCAACTATAAATATACCTGAAACAAGATCATATTTTAAGTATTTTGTAAACAACTAGTTACAAATAGGCTTAAGAGTTCCCAGTAACCTATCCTAAAATTTTCCCTTCAATCTGTTCAAACCCAATTCTGACTATATTTCAGAAAAAGTCTTGAGTCATTTACAATTTAAAGCCCCACTCAGAAATGTCTACCCTAATTCAATCTCACCATGTATTTTTTGTTTTAAGGGTATTATACCCTAAAAATGTAAAAGTAGGACCTTATTACTAAAACTCTGTTCTCCGTCTGTCACCAGGCTGTATCTCATGGACAGTGATAGATAGTGGGTTGTAATTTTTTCAGAAGATGTATTTATATTGCCACTATAACAACTAATACAAACATATAGAACAATTAAACTCCGACCCAACTAAAAGTTTTTTTTTATTTTATTTATGGTAATGGAAGGCAGACAAGCAGACGGATTTCCTGATGGTAAGAAATACACGTTGCCTATAGACACCAAAGGTGGAAATGGTGCATTGCCAATCTGAGGCTGGGATGGTAAGCCTCTTGTGTAAGTTTACCGGCTACCCTACCCTCCAGACCAGTTGGCAAAATGTATATTTATATCTCAAAAAACAGCAGATTTTTTTGACTTTTTGAAAAATAGCAGACTTATGGCGTAAAAACATACCCTCTGTTTGATGTAGTCAGTAAAAAAAAGTAGCCTATAAGTCATTCTCATGTATAAGCTATAGTGTAAAGTTCCATCGAAATCCGTCTAGTAGGTTTTTTGTGAAAGACAAATATCCATCAATACTTACAAACTTTCGCGTTTATAATTATACTGAAAAGTTATAATATACTTCTAAATTTATTATTTAAAATGTATCGCGCAAGAAACGCCCAAAAGAAACGCGTTTTACATTATGTAAAACGGGTTTCTTTTCATGAATATGGTACGGTTTATTTATTTTGTCCGAAATGCAAATTTGAACTAATCGAAATAAAAAATAGTAAGCGCGCGTAGTATAAATTTTTTTTAATTCACAAAAATTTTAATTATTCTTGTGAAAACGCAAAAATAGCCATAAACACGCTCAGGAATACGTGTGAAACAATTATCAAAAACAAGATGTAAAAAGATGTGAGAATAACTTTTGGTAAACAACTCAAATTATGTTCTATTGGAATTTGACCCCAGGATCATTCACAGTATTTAAAGATGCGTTAAAGACTAAAAAAGTAAATTACTTACCTTTAACGGCAACAGACATTTTTCTTAAATTAAAGTTTTAAATTTTTAGACAAATTAAAAACTTCTTTTAAACTATTTTAATTTTAACAGCACGTACGTTTTATGCAGAGTACAGACTAGAGGTGAATGACCTCCCAATCAGTGATCCCCTAATGTCACTCATCGCTGTCATAACTGACAGTACTGTGATATTAACCCTTGCGGAGTGTACGATCCAAATATTATTATGCTTTTTGCTCTTGGCTTCGCCAGCGTGATTTCGAGTGAGGTAAAAAACAGTTTATGTACCCTTTTGATCGACTAAATCACTGTAAAATTCCATTTAGTCGTTTTTGTTCACGTTCTCACAAATTTACACATTAATAATATTAGCGTTAGAATAATAAATAAATTGAACTTCCATATTTAAACATAATAAAATATAAATAAGTTTTTCTGAACAAATTAATCTAACTCCACAGTAAGCAAATTATATCATTACTTTCTTGAGTATGTAATTCTAATTACCGGGTTTCCTGATACGGGTACGACAAAACTGGGCTATATAGGTATCTATAGACGTTGTAGGTGAGTCACTGTGGTTGGGTTGTTTTGCAGTACCTATATGCAAGATAAGCAATTAAGATTGATAATTTATGCAAGTCTACCATCTATCCAGTTCCTACCTTAAGGACCGGAACACGACAATATAATTATGGTGGCAGGAATATATAAAGAGGTGGATATCTACCCAAGTGAGTTGCTGCACAGTACTCTACCCCCAGTGGTCATGTTGGAAGTGGAAGTGACCCTGTTAACCTATGCTCGTACTCGCGGCTCGTCAGGACGAGCCGCGACTCACGAGTGAGCCCCGAATTCTTAGATCATTTAGTAATGATCTAAGCCCAGATTACCACAGGGAAAATATCTAAAAAGACATATGTCAGTTTGACACTACAAAATTGTCAGAATTATCAAGTTGCGTTTTCCAAACCAATTCTGCATTGAATAAAATTCTTATGCAATGAGTGATGGTCGGCCTGTAAATGGTCAATTAAAAAAATTTGTTTTTCGAGGAAAAGCCACTAGCAACGGTGATATTCGAGGTGATTATTTGGAAATTGCTATACCGGAGCTCCTTTCCCCTGGCTACTCGTTCTACACGTGGCCGTCCGCGCCTCTATTGGCATGGTATTTATGGACACAAAGGAAGAATTTACGCGGCCTCCGAGTGCTTGAACTGGGCTGTGGCACGGGCTTGCCCGGAATACTTGCAGCAAAGTGTGGTGCCATCGTTACATTGACTGATAGTGTTGCGTTACCTAGATCATTAAGTCATTTAACCGCTTGCTGTGAAGCAAATAATTTAGTACCAGGTCGTGACGTTCAAGTTTTAGGATTAAGTTGGGGACTATTCCTGTCTGAAATACATAATTTACGCCCAATAGACTTATTATTAGCCTCCGATTGTTTTTACGAACCTTCGCAATTTGAGGAAGTCCTTTCTACTGTAGCGTTTTTTCTCGAAGGATCTGATACGAAATTTTTGTGTGCTTACCAGGAGCGGAGCAGTGACTGGTCTATTGAAGCGCTCTTGAAGAAGTGGGGCTTAAAAGCTGCTCTACTAGACTTGGATTCTCTAAGTGAAAGTACTGGTGTAGATTTCCGAGCCTTGATCGGTGAGAGATCGTTACATTTGTTGGAAATAATATCTGTGTAGGGTATGGCAAGTACAGCTAGAGCTGCCCGTCTTTATGTCGGCAATCTTCCCTGGACCGTTGGACATCGTCAGCTAAGAGAATATTTTGCCCAATTTGGCCCATTACAAAGTGCAAGAGTTGTTTTTGACCGCTCTACTGGTTTGAGTAAAGGATATGGTTTCATAGAATTTGTGAGCTCAGCAGATGCTGCCGATGCTACCAACAAACAAGTTCACACTTTAGAAGGCCTTAATTTGACTGTTCAATTACAAAATAATTAGTTTTTAAGGCAACATGGCTGAGGCACTGCCAGAAGATTTTACATCTGATTTATCTGATGAAGATCAATCACCTTTGGATATTTCTTTTAATAAAGCATCAGATCATGTAAGAAAGATTACATCAAAGTTAAATAATGATCAGCTTTTAGAAATATATGGTTTGTTTAAGCAAGGCACTGAAGGTGTATGTGATATACCAAAACCAAGTTGGTTTGATGGAAGGGGACGGAAAAAATGGGAGGCTTGGAGGGCTCTTGGTGATATGCCGAGTGATGAAGCTAAGAGACAGTACATTGAGTTAGTGACAAAATATGATCCAGAATTTGAAACGGATACCACGTCTTCTGCTAACAGAGGTCCCAAAGAAGCTTGGGTAGCAGTTTCATCATTACGTCGCTCCCCAGAACCTGAACTTATTCACAACCAGCTATCTTTATTAGAAGCTGCTAGGGAAAACTTGGGAGAATTAGTTAAAGACCTGTTGGCTAAAAATCCTAATTTAAAAGATGAAAAAGATGAGGATGGTTTGACTGCGGTTCACTGGGCTGCTGACAGAGATGCCACTGCCGCACTAAGAGCAGTGTTAGATAGTGGATGTAACATAAATGCAGTAGATAACAGTGGACAAACTGCTTTACACTATGCTGTATCCTGTGGTCATATCAAATCAACAAAAATTCTTCTTGATGCTGGTGCTTTATTATTGAAAGATGAAGATGGCTGTACTCCATTGGAATTAGCTGCAGATGAAGATATTCAAAAAATTCTTGACAGTGTCCTTAGTAAATGATAGCATTTATAATTACAAGAAGTTATTAGAGTATATGTTAAAAATTAGTTTATGGTAGTTTTTAAATAAATATTTGAAGAGAATGTATACTTTTTATTTTATTCAAATTTATAAATTATTAGATTAGAAATGAGTTCTTCTATTACATATTTTGCTTTTTATCTATCTATACAAATAAATGAAATTGGAGTGTCTGTATGTAATATTAAAGATCCACATTTTACTATATCAATACATTTTTTAGAATTTTTGGCTGTCTGTCTTGTCTGTTTGTACCTGCTGAAAATGGCTGAATCGATTTGGACAGGATTTTGACTGGCAGATAGCTTATGGAATAAAGAAGAAAGTGGCTTAGGCTAATTTTATTTTAGAAATGTATAAAATAATTAAATAAAAACGCAAAAAAGAAGCTGCAGGGACAGCTAGTAATCTAATAAAGTAATAGCGATTATAAGCAAAAGTACTTTAGAAATAGAAATAGTTTAAATATTTTTTTAAAGTACAAACTATAAATCTTATGATTCTGTATCCCGAAAAAAACTGTCAATGGTCAATAATAATTTTACTAACCTAATCTACTACCAGAATTTTCTAATTACTAATTTTTATGGTTACCACTAGGACATACTTCACATCCTAGGTTTTGCTGTCAGTTTTAAGTCATTGTTGCAACTAATGTTTATATCCAATATCTAAAAAAATTACTGACTTCAAAGTTCCGACATAAGTGTATTAATCCTTTAAATTTTTAAATGTATTCTATGTTGTAACTAAACTTATCTTGGGATCAACAATAGAGGATTATATTGATAAAACAAAGTTTTTCAATATATAACAAAACAAAGGCAGCGTTATGACAGGATAGAAACAAATATTACAAAACAAAGTTTAATTATATATAATATTTACAAATATGTCACAAATATTATTTAATACATACATGCAACGAGGTACTATTTAGGAAATACAATGGTCATCCAGTAAAATAAGTAGCGGGTAAGGGATGAAATCAAAGGTGGATTTCAGAAACATTGCATGAGCATTTTACCAAGCTGAAAGGTGGCGGCGACAAGTAAGCTCCAGACTAATATGATATTTAACAAGCTATAATTCAATTTTGTTAAAAAAACCAAGGTTATGATATTTAGAATATATTCCTACCGACTAAGACATTATCCTATTCAATCAAGATAATAGTAGACTTGGACATTAGCTCTGCCACAGCATCATAGCATTTATAAAACATATAGGCCATGGTTGTCTCTTACAATCAGGAGAATCGTGTGCTTAGTTAACTGTCTTATCCTAAGTATAAATAATTTAAAAAATCTGATTTTTACTACAACTCTTAAAAGGTATTTGTACAGTTATATGGGGAATATCCTTACTGCATATATCTGCTTATTCAGAAAATAAATTTCAATTAATGTGGTACGCAGTTATAATTGGATAAATTATAAAATATTGTCCAAGTCTACTGTCGCCGCTGCCTCAAATAGAGATGTTAAAAAAAATATTAAAAATAAATTTTATTTTAAACGCCAGCGTTTTAAAAACGACTTTTTTATCGTGCTGTGTGCCATTAGACCCTTTTAACCATTTATCCCATTAAGGTCTAAAACCTGAGAAAATCCATTTCTTCCATAAAGATTTCATTTTAAAAATGTAACCAACAGAAACTTGGGAGTAATCATTCCTAAAGAACAAAGTGATCCCGAATTTTTTTTCCATATCTATATTTGTACAACTGATTATAGAAGTTATTTTTGTTGGCAAGCAATATGTTCTACTACCTTAGAATCTAACTTAAAACTTATCCAATTTACTTATTCATTTAGATAAGTTAATACTAGACTATCTGAAAATTCATTTCAGTCCCAACTAATAATCACAAATGTTTTGTGGTTCTGAAGATGCATTCAAAAAACGTACAGCTCTATTATAAAGGCTCATATTCTGTGCATTTAAAAATAATTATCTTCTAAGTCAATCAAGTTATCTAGTTTACACAGTATTACTTTTAGATTTTCCACAATTTTTCAACAAAAAATCCATATTGATCTATTCGTTTTGATGTGCGTGTTAAAGTACAATTCTAAAAATAGTCTTCAGATCCTCGTCATGACATCCGGAACGGTCATGTGTCTAATTGGTCTTTCGTAGGCCCCAACGCTGTCTATTAGAATACACTCTAGGTTTAGCCTTGTGCTAGTTCTCCTTGACCTCCTTGTGAACTGCACCATCTCCAGAGTCCAGTTGCTTCAGTAGTCTGAACAGCGCTGCCGCTTCTCTGATCCGACTGAACTCCACGCAGAATGCTTCCACCTCTATAAAAAGTTCCTGCAACAAAATCACACATTATACTTAAAAACCAAACCTATTGTTGTTTTGCAGTCCACATTAAATAGCGTACTGGTTCTTGACTCCTTTGAGGAGTATAGGCTAACCACAAATACTGAGACTGAGTAAGTAATAATTTTATTTTACCACCTCTTTCTGTTTTTGTAGGAAATGTATTCCAATTTACAACTCCTGTAAAAAATACGATTTTTTGCACATTTAACAAAATAATTTGTATAATATATCCCTACAATAATATTACAAATGCGAAAGTAACTCTGTCTGTCTGCCTGTTACGCTTTCACGCTTTAACCATTGAACCGATTTTAATGAAATTTAATACAAAGATGAGTTAGGTTTAGGCAAATAGGCTACTTTTAGACAGACTACATTAAAAAAGTTTTATACGCAATAAAAATTATAAGTCGGAAAAAATCAGCCCTTTGAAAGTTATCTATGTTATTAAAATAATTAATGCTGGTAAAATAAAAAGGCTAAAGTGATTGCCTAATGAATCATTACACATGCCAAACTGTTAGTTCTGGTCTCTAGAAAACTTGAAATTTTTTGCATTTTATCCTCTTAAAATGTAGGAAGAGTTTTTCACACCCAAAGCCCCAGGAATAAAAATAAATTCTTAGAGAGGCCGCGAGCAACAGTTAGTATTGAAATAAGATTTATTTTCTGCATTATTTTAATAACAGTAATTATATTTTAACAGTGTAGTAAAAAAGCTTAAAGAAATGAAATAGAATTGACATGTTATTTATTTAAAATCATAAAAAAAAATTTGTTTAGAACAGGACAATGTAAAATGTGTAATGCACTATATACAAGTATTTTTTACACTGCAAATATCAGTACAAGCAACCGAAGGATGACGCATATGCACGCTCTGTGGTACAGTATATGTTGGATGTGGTATGTACCTATAGAGTGATTCGTTGATAATACTATGTTTTGTAGTACTTCGTGTAGTGCATTAAAACACAGTATGATGTAGTATATATAGACCTGTGTTGACCCGGTCCTCTGTGTCGAATGGACCATCTGCCTCCCTACCAGGCAGCTCGTAAGAGGCGAGCATAGGTTAACTGAGTCACTACCAACATGACCACTGGTGGTAGAGTGCTGTGCAGCAACTCACCCGGGCAGGGATCCACCGCCTTAGCTATTCTTGCCACCATAGTAACATCGTCGTACTTGTACATAAGGCCTAACAGCCCAACTGCAGGGCAGCGACGCACCTATAACATCTATGGCGTCTATAGGCTACGGTTGTCTCTTACCATAAGAAGACCCCTCTCGAAACGTTACGTAACATCCAAAATGAGCATATTTACCTATTATGTATATTTACATATTACCTAAAAGTACCAGGAAGTCACCAAAAAAAATTAGATTTTGCCACTATAAAAAAGATGTCAAATAAAATGTTGTTCGAACCAAATAACGTTACGTAATACTTGAACGCTCCCTTAGTATTGACTAATAGATAAAAAAGATAAGTTTTTATATCTAATGGTCCAGATGCTTATTAAGTTACAGGCATCTTAACAAATGTCTGCCCCAGTTGAAAATCGAAAGAGAGGTCTTAAGAGTTCTTAAGCTTTTTGCCTTTAGTTGGTAGAGGGGTTAGCGTATACGCCATACGCTAACCCCTCTACCAACTAAGTGGTCACAACAGACACAAAGTGAGAAAGGGTAATGAAACTATTTCAATTTGTATATTATTCCACTACTACTGGTAGTTTATGGTAGATAGGGTTAAAATAAATAAAGTGTAAAATAATGTATCTAAATAATAAGATAATTAGCATATAGTTTAATAAATATAAATTATTTTTTTAAAACTTTGCACACATATTGTGGTAAAATATATTGGTATAATTAAAAACATTTATTTGGTAACAACTTTTAATACACATATTCGGCAAATAAAGTATTTCGTATTTATTCATTTAACTAGCACAATCAGTTAGACTAGATGGTTAGTTGTTGAATGGACTCGCCTGGATTAATATCATCAGTTTTGCCTCATGCATTACGAATCCCCAGGGCTATAACTGAAGACTGTTCCATACTAAAAGGTAGGGTAGCCGACAGACTTGCACGCGTAGAAAAAGATCCTAGCCTAAAATAGTGTGTATTAGATATATGATTATCTCTTACCATTAGGAAAAGC
This sequence comes from Lasaia peninsularis, assembly GCA_018236625.1. NCBI lineage: Eukaryota > Metazoa > Arthropoda > Insecta > Lepidoptera > Riodinidae > Lasaia > Lasaia peninsularis. Next base: position 10,559 of record DVZL01005705.1, read on the forward strand.
TACATGTTTGTTATCTTATAAGTTATAGCATTAAAAAGCCTTTGCATACTAATTAATATAAGCATATCTAATTTAAGAATAATTATTTGTTATTCTAAATGTACCTACTTGTATTGGTGTACAATAAAGTTTTCATTCATTCATTCATACATTCACACATTCATTCATTTTTTCATTGATTTATTCATTCATTAAACTTTTTACTATAAACTTTACTAGTTTAAAGTTTTTTCAATTTACCACATGTTTTTGGTTGAGTTTAGTTTCATTAAGATATCATTCGTTTAATTATTAGTCGTTAGAAATGTTCTAAAAAATCAAAATATTATTCTTTAAAAGTATAAAATTCATTAGCGTGTTAATCCAGTAAAAATGCCCTAAAATATCAAAATCAAATTGGAAATTTAGTAAAGTTATTAAGAGCGATCTCAAATGCAAATTTTCGTTATCGTAGTTACACTCGTAGACGTTTGCCGTTATTTCACAATCCGCTTCGACGCCAACTTCGGCCATTTAAAAGTTTCATTTAAATTACTTTCGTATATCTTATATTATTCCAAAAGTTAAGGTAAGTCATACCAAAACTTTATTCAAAAGACAAATTTAAATTGAGGTATAAATTCATATTAATTTTGTATCTACATATAGGACGTTCACGTTAAGAATGTTTTGCATTTCGTAAAAAAATATGGCGAGTAGATGTTGCGCGAAAGAGTAACAAACAAACACTCACATTTTCATTTATAATATTAGTAAGAAATGTTAACGAAAATGGCAAAAATAGCACGATATTCCAACAATAAATCGATTATAACAAAAATATCACAGAATATGTTTTATAGTACGTTCGCGTTAAGAATACGGTGTGTCATCGTTACCCACTGGCTTAACCAACTCAAATCTATACAAATAAATGACATCAGAGTGTCTGTACGTAATATTAAAATAAACGATTTTTACTAAGTGCATGTGTAGGTATGTGTGTGTGTGTATTTACAAGGTACATATACCATTCCCCGTGATGATCTGGGTTCCGTTGTAGAATAGGCTATCTGCCTTCCACCCAGGCAGCTCGTAAGAGGCGAGCACAGGGTCTATTGTCGCCAAGACCGTGACATTGACTAGGTGGTAGTCTTGCAACGACTCGCCTGTATTGGTAACACCGCCTTACCTATTCCTGCCACAATAGCGGCAGTGTTCACCATTGCCGTGTTCTGGTCTGGAGGGTAGGGTAGCCGATAAACTTACTCACGCAAGAGGCTTACCATCCCATCCTCAGGTTGGCAACGCACCATTTCCACCTTTGGTGTCTATAG
>DVZL01005706.1:0-11873 GCA_018236625.1 Lasaia peninsularis
ATTTTTTAAACATCAAGTACAAAATATTCTGTTACAATATTTTTGATATAATTAATTTTAAAAATACACATAAAAAACAATTACATTAAAAAAATAAAGAATATATATATATATATATATAAGTATATACATATTTGACCGCCTCGTTGGCCGAGTGGCTAGCGTAAACGCCTAACCGCATCGAATAACCGCGAGGCTCGGGTTCGATTCCCGACTGGGACAGGCGTTTGTGCGATGAACATAGATGTTTATATTTCCGGGTCTGGGTGTTTATGAAATTTATCCTGGTATCTATTTAAGTATTTCTATGTATTAGTATCATTGTCTAACACCCATAATACAAACATATAATTTGCTTACTTTGGAGTTAGATCAATTAACTGTAAGACTAAGTAAGTACTTCTAAATGTTTATAATTAATACTTAATATTGTATAAACATTGTGATGAGTGAATAAATAAATATTATTATTATATGTAATTTTTGTAATGAACTATTTGCCTCCGCGAATTCGAGCGGTACGACATTGAAAAAAAAAGTGTTTTTTCTTATGTTCCTTGACATTTTCCCAGCTTTTCTTTACATTATGCATTCCTCAGTCTTTTTCAAATACGACAAAAAAGCAATCACCCAAATCGGTTCAGCCGTTCTCGAGTTTTGCATTTTGCAACATTTACAGATTCATTTTTATTTATATGTAAGATTTATTATTTTAAATTAACATTCCTGTATTAAGTAAGTACTAATTCTAAAATCTGAAAACATAATAATGCCTGTATACCCAAAATGGTGGAAGTCTATCTTGTACTTTTAAACTAGCGATTCTTGTAGGTATAATTCCATATATATAATTATTATATATTCCATAGTATATATTTAATTCCATATTTATTTACCGTTGAAACGATTTCGCTGAATTTGGTTAAATACACATAAGATATGTCTTACGTCTAAGAAAACTAAAGTTGAAAATTGATCTAGATAGATTGTATGAAATTGCGAATCGCGACATCTATACAACTCTAGTAGTCGGCAGCACTTGGTGTAAAATAGTACAGACTCCGGTATTTCAGTAAAAAAAAAAAGCTATCGGCCAAGTAATTTATTTTTAAATGAAGTTAAAGCATCCAAAACACGTAGAAGTGGTGTTCTTCACTTCCTTTTATATTCATCCCATTTCCATGGTCATGTGAGTTTTGAAAGATGGAGAAAACTCGTCACACCAGTCAACATGTTCACGGTCCTTAAATAAGACCGGAATGTCGAGATATGAAAACAAGTAATAATTTTGAGCCTTTTGACCAGTTTTACAGCCATTTTTAATAATTTCATGTAGTTTAAGCATGGCTCGATATTTTTTGTTTCAATAAAAACTCAGTCAATCTGCCAGAACCGCACTAAGCATTGTATGTAAAAATTGTTTTGAAATCAGTGCAACTTCGAACCTAAATGTCATGGTAAAAAAATAAAATCTATGTGCCAACAAAATTTTAAAAGTAACTACCCTCATTTTTTATAATCAAGTAAGACAGCGAACAAGCACACGGGTGTCCTGATGGTAAGAGAAAACCGCGGCCCATAGAAATCATAGATGTTATAGGTGCGCCGCTGCCCTGCGGTCGGCTGTTAGACCTTATATGCTAGTTTACCGGCTACCCTACCCTCCGGACCGAAACACGACAACGTCATTATGGCGGCAGGCGTCATGCAATAGTTAAGGCGGTGGATCCCTACCCGGGCGAGACTGCACAGAACTCTACCACCAGTGTTCACGTCATTAATGAACCAATTAAACTATGCTCGTCTCTTAAGAACTGCCTGGTAGGGAGGCAGGTGGTCTATTCTACACAGAGGACCCGGACCAATACGGGGGACCAATATTAATAGAATTATTTTGTAATAAAAACTTTATTTTGTAAACTCCCTCCAAAAACAGTAATATAGTGCGATTCGGCAAACAAGACACTAATTTACTTTCAACGTAAGTTTTGCTTCACAACCGAAGTATATTCAGGAGAGCTCTGTTAGATTAATTATTTTATTTTTGTTCAAATATCCGCAATGCCTGATTGTACCAATTATTTTAATAATTAATAATATAGTACTGAAGTAAAAATAGTCGCAGTGACAGTCAGACAGTCGCAGAAATATAGTCAGTAAATTTTAAATTTAAATAAAATTTATCTGAAACTGTATAACTATTATGCAAATACTGGGAACAGACATGTGTAATGTAACCTTTATCGAAGCAAAAAGTTGTACTGATTGCTTCGTTCTTGTAAGTAAAACTTTTAATTGCATCTAGTTCTCGGCGTTGTCACTGAGAGTTGTAAACACCTTACAATATATAAAGCGATTTAAACATATTTACTATCTATATTTTTCATCGTTGCCGTTTGATCACGAACAAAACATTTTTAGTAACTCAAATTATAGTTTATGGTTTAAAGTTTATAATATTTTATTGTTAATCACTTACGAAAAATAGATTACATTTAAAAACTTATAATTAAAAATAATTTCGCAGTGAGCAATAAAAAATGTGGGTAGAATAAAAAAATAAACTTATTACTTCAGATGCGGTGGCTAAACACACAATATTAAGATATTTCTGTTGGTCCCTATGTGTGCTTAGATCTTTGAAACTGAATGGTAAAATTTTACATTGATTATCCCGGAATAGTTATACAAAATCCGTGATCACTACTGTCGTGCCTGTAAAATCCAATAACATTTTAACACTGATCTTTGGTGTGTATTAATGACATGTCCATTTCGGCTATTTTTAAACCGTTATGATAATAATTCTATAAATTATTAATTTAGTTCTAATGTTGGCGAGCCACATGCGAAGACTTGCAATTATTGTCTCGTGAGTTATTTTTACGATTTTAAACTTAAATCATAGCAATTAAGTACATTACATACATTTTAACTTATCGTTAGACATACATTTAGTTGTATATAAAAAAAAGTTGACAAATTCATTCGTAATTATTCCCTCATTTTTACCAATAACTAATGTATATCGTAACGATATACATTAGTTATTGGTAAAAATTTCAACTTTCAACTTGCAGGACAGACGGACAACGGGGGCTCAATAATAGGGTTCCGTTTCTATCTTTTAGGTACGGTACCCTAAAAACATAGTCGAACTGAGAACTTTATCCTTTTTAAGTAATTTTAAACTTTGAGCAATAGCTAATTAACTATGTCAGCTAGCTACAAAAGTCATACTTGTGACCATTTTTGTGGTCCAAAACAGGATATTGTTGTTTTTCTCAATTAGCAGGCTTAATTTACCTCTTTCTACTATAAAAAAATAAAATAATTACGTACAAAAATATATTTTATTAAATTAAGTAAATAAAAAAGTTAACTATTTTAATTACGATAAAACCTAATAATTATATTTATTTACCTATTGTATTGTAGTATGGTATTGTATTATATATATACCTACAGACGGCCGCATATTAAACACAACGAAACACGTGTACCTACTACAAATATAGCACCTATTATTACGGAGAAGGGATAGCTTTATAACATTCTCGCAACATATTGTAAGAACGGGGCGTTTTTAAATCTTAGTGTTGTATTTGTGGATATCGGGACAAATAACCGCAAAAAGGGAACGTCCCGTTCAAAACGGAACGTCTGGTCACTTTATGAAAGACTGTTATTCGTAGACATGTCTAAGCATAACAGACAATCCCATAGAACTCTAATAGATGAATATTGTTTTTTTAATTGCGGAATTAATCCATTACTTTTCAATTCAAATTCGGTTGAGATTGGTATCTAATCCTTATCCTGCCGCTACAATAGAGCTTGTCATTGTTGTGTTCCAGTGTAAAGTGGGTTGTTAATAAACTTAATATCTACCAATAAAATATCAATAATTAATTACGGTCAGGAAATTCGTCTTTTTGCCTAATACACAAAAAAAATTAATCAAGTCCGTCAAGTCCGAGTCCGGACTAGCTCACGAAGGGTTCCGTACCATTATCTATAAGGGCAAAAAATCACATTTGTTTTATGGGAGCACCCTTTATATATTTGTTGTTTTCTGTTTTTAGTATTGGTTGTTATAGCGGCAACAGAAATACATCATCTGCGAAAATTTTAACCGGTTCATGATATACAGACACAGACAGACAGACAGCAAAGTCTTTGTAATAGGGTTCCAATATTATCCTTTGGCAACAAAACCCTAAAAAAGCGACTATTATGTACTATTTATACTGGAAATTATCGTCCTGTGTCCGCTGCGTAATATTTAAAACAATAGAGGCAAAAGCGGACGAGAGACTCATTAATTTGGATGATTGTACAATTATCTAAATATAAGCGGAGCGAGACGCCATGCAGGGGCGGGGTGTGCTTCACCCGAAAAGGAGGGGGGACGGACACTCGTTTTTAATTAAACCGACGGTGAAATGAAGTCCGTGTTATGCTTAGACATATTTTTTAAAATTTAAGTTATGAACTGTTTAGCGATACTGCCTTGGGCCAAATATAATGCTACTTTCTCTTTTCAATGGCTATTTCGCTTATTTTCGTATGTATGATCTTTCTTTTGCTCATATCTCCTAAACGTGACAGATTCATAGGTTTCAAATGTTAAGGTTATGTCAACTATTAATGTAAAATCAAAAATAAATAAAAAGATGAAAACTTTTTTTTAAACTTTTACTATTAACTAATAATGTTTAAATATAAAAGTTAGTTACGAGATTTACCTGTATAATACACATACTTACATTGCAAGTTGTATGAAGCTTGTAATATGAAGGATATTGAACCATTATTTTGGGTAATTTATTTTACGTCATGATAACAACACTGGTAACGCTTCAAACACTACTTTTTAAATAACACGTGTGTTTCATACGAACTTTCATATGATCCCATGTATTAATTCCAATCTTGCTCGTAAATCTTACACACTCCTAAGTTTGATTCAGCTTAAATTTGAACACACATGTTTGGTTCTTAAAACGATACTTGATTTTTTAAATCATTAATAGTGGTGAAAATTAGAAAGACGCTCTATTATATTTTAGCTGAAATTTTATATTAAAGATACTGCTATTTTATCTGTAAGTTTCATAAGCAATAAATATATGACATTGCTTTTTAACTTTTATATTTCATAAAGAAACGTATTGTTTCTTTGTTTACCTCCAAATAATATAAAAAAAGCCTTTTCGTAAGTGTTATGTTTGTTTAGTAACCTATATTTATATTTCAATAGATAAAGGCCACTTTTATACTTATTAAATCCTAATAAAGTATCACTAAAACACAGGATACAATAATAAGTATTTAATTATATGTCGAAAGTAGGTACATCCAAAATATTAGCAACTAGGTATTATAATTTGATTTTAAATAATTAACCGACCCACCAAAAATATCGATGGTATTTATTTGAATCTGTGACCTTATATTTAGACGTAAAAAACAAAGATTTTTTCAAAAAGTTTAAAGTTTAAAAAAAAAATAAGTTGCCGGCGGTACTTAGTGCTAAGTACCTACATACAAATGAGGCACTTATGCCATGTGAAATAATTTCCACATCTAGTTGCTAAATAGTTTAAAATGTAAAATAAACTAATATCTAATTAAAAACATTTAGTTAAAAGTTCATTTTGCGCACTTTTTATTTTGACAGATACGACCTTGCTTTAGTATTTTAACAATCATAGTATTTTCTGATGAATACAGTAGTTACATATTATCACCTCCACATAGAACATCCACCATAACACAACCATATAGTACTTACTCCTTAATTATTCAAGCTAATTTTCTTTCGTCATATATTTAGCAACTTCAACTGCAGTAGACCTTAGTTCTACGAATTAGTCACAAGAATTGATTAAAGAGTAGACAAACTAGGTCTTAACAGTCATTGACCGTCGGTCTTAAGAAGTGTTTTACCGGCTGGTGTCGAAAAGTTCAAATATTCAGAATCGCATATGTATTGCACTATGAACTTAACCGTGCAAAAGCAAACCTTTACATCTCAATAAAATATCTAAATGGGCCCACGTGGTATGATTCGTTGAACAAACATAAAGCTACTTTCTTTTTTTAAGTCAGTCGAAAGAGCTTATGATATTTTATAATATTAATGCCCAGAGTATAACAAATATAATTAAATCAACAATAACCTAAAAATGCATAAGTTTAACAAAAAAAACGTAGATGTCAATATGGGTTTCATTAAAACAGTTTATATAATAATGTATCTGTTGTTGGGTATAATTAAGTTAGTTACCAAGAGGCTTTGTATCCGGGGTCCGACTGCGCGTCAAGGCTTATGCCTCGGGATGACTCCAAACTCGATGCACCAAACAAAAAAACAATAACAAAAAACACTCAACGTATAACTCAATAAACTACACCGCCGGTGCAGTCTCGTATCCTTCAGTTCGACAGGACAAAAGACTGCAAGCACAAAAACTTTCTTGTAAAACTTTAAAACAAAACGGAGAACTTCGAAAAAAGTAGTTCTATTTGCGGGGACTGACAGCACCTCCCCGCACAACGTGTCAATCGCGACTGAACCACGCGGTCGTTCAGGGGGAGTGCGGGGGGGAGAGCGGGGAGCGCTTACCCCGCGCCTCCGCGTATATTTGATTAATTCGCCTCCCCTTGTATATTCGGCGAGTCGTCATTATACAATGAACGTTAAGTTTTTAAATTGCAAGGAACCTTCACCTACAGTTAATTATTTAATTAAATTAATTAACATAGACACTTAAAGAGATTGGAATTAATAAGTAAATGAAGGACTCTACCGACGCTACGTTCGTGGTTAATTACGGTAGACGTAAACGCAGAGCCTCGCTTGAAATAATCACTAATTCCTTACGTGACCATTTTTGCTGTTTAAAACGGGACAGTGTATTTTTTTATTTGATAATGACTATAGGTATTATAACTATAAGAGAACATTATAAGAAAATTAAACTTATAATACACACAATATACAATAAGAACAACAACCAATCGAACTTCATAATGATAAGAAATGATGTAGTCTTTAGAAAACAAAACTTATAACGGTGCGTTGGCGATCTAAGGCTGGGGTGTTAAGAACAGGAAAGTTTACCATCTGCTCAATCCTCTTTACTGCAACACAACATTAGCAAGCACTGACGTTAAGGGGATGACCATAATGATAATGGGGCCAATCCGTGTATGTATTTACAAATCCGTACCACCAAGTTTAGGTCACGATGCTTCTGACAAATAAAAGCTCGATTCTTAAAATCTGCTTAGTAGGGAATTAGTTGGCTTAAACACTTTAAAACAGACTTCCCCAATCTTTATTTTGTTAGATAGAATCCTTAGGTAAGTTAGAATGTTTTTTAATGTAATCTTACATACTGCGTACGACGCCCCCCCCCCTGACATTTCTCTACACCTCCCTAGGGGAAGTCCTGCTTTAAAAGATCGTTGTACCAACATGAGGTAAGATTAATACCGACAGTGAATTTCTAAACAAGACAGTCCCGGCCAAAACAAGTCGTATGGCTACTCTATTAATATCTAAGTACCCCTACAAGAAACTCAAGTCCTTATAATTGGTGTGCATTTGCATACAGAAGTGTCCTGGGAGTTATTATGATGAATGTCAGAATGTCTATTATATGCATCTTTATTATATACACATTACCATTACTTTAAACTCTATTTACAAATTGATAAACTGCGATGGGCATTTTGTAGGTATGTTTTAGGGTCCGTATCCAATCTAAAGAATATTTTAATTAACTAATATGACCTCAAATAACTTATTCAGTGCTCAGCTTTCTGCTCGCGGCTTCGCTCGCGTGAATTTATTTAATAACATAGATACCTAACTTTCAGAGTTTTTTTTCAGACTTATAATATTTATTGCGTAAAAACATACATTATTTTTAATGTAGTCGGTTAAAAAGTAGCCTCATTATTCTCATGTATAAGCTGTCTTGCGGTAAAATTTCATCCAAATCTGTCCAGTAGTTTTTTCATGAAAGGGTAACAAACATCCATCCATACTTACAAACTTACGCGTTTATAATTTAGTTGGAAATAGGTCTTCTATTTACATTTAATTTTATTGTTTGTTCACATTTTGGTAATAATTCTGCTACGCACTAAATAAACTTAAGTTATTGCTTTTCTTAAATATATATTTTTTCTTTCTTCTTATACTCGTATGTCTTTCTAGGTATTGTATATATATTTTGTTTAAAACTCGTCTTTTGTACTGTTTTGTTGTTTATGGCTACCTGTGCACAATAAAATGCACATAAGGTCTAACAGCCCGACCATAGGGCAGCGACGCACCTACAACATCTATGGTGTCTATAGGCCTCGGTTGTCTCTTAACATTAGGAGACCCGTGTGCCTGTTCGCTGTGTATTCCCATAAAAACATAATAAGGAAAATAAACATTCTTAGTGCTATTAAATTAGTGTAGGTACATATACCTACTACATTTACGTTACTTTGTGTAAATTCGAAGAACATTACTGTAGAAGATTATCCTATGTATAGAAGACATACAAGTATGTCCTGACCAATTTGACCTGCCTAAAATATTCTAAATATTAAGTGTTTTTATTAAAAAAACATACCTATGCATAAAATATGTTTAATCGATGTACATCAGAATCGGTACCATTTTAACGATAAGTCTCCTACCTCTTCTAATTACAATATGCATTGAATCAGCCTTTATATGTATAATAAAAGTGCAATTATTAAAATTTATTAAAGTTTGATAATCGTACAAGATATGAAAATAATTTATTAGCGGAATATAAAATTGTAAAACTATTTAATTATACCAACATATTCTGCCACATTGTGGTGTGCAAATATTTTAAATTCATTATTAATATTTATTACTTTATTATTATTATTAATTGTTATAACTAAATATACTAAAAACGTTTTTGTAGTTGGATTCTATTTAACTTACCTACCGTAGATTAGAAAATATTTTATTTCACATAGACCTTGTGATACGACTATCTATATAAATAAATAAAATTGGAGTGTCTGTACCTATGTAATATTAAAATAACCGCTTTTTACTAAGCGCTGTTTTATAATTTACATGGTATATATACAAAAACAACGTTTTTCAAATTTTCAGTCTGTCTGTTTGAAACCGCTAATCTCTGAAACGGCTGGACCGATTTTAACGGGTATTTCACTGGCAGACAGTTAATTTAATAAGGAACGGCTTAGGCTACTTTTATTTTAAAATTTTATTTTATAAATCTATAAAATAAAATAAGTAAATAAAAACGCGTACGGAGGAACAGTTAGTATTTACTATTTTTGCAAAAAATAACCGGTGTGTTTATCCTGTATTGGACGTTGGCATTTATACATAAATAAAATTATCATCACGCTCATATACTTGAAGAGACAGGCAGAGGTGGAAGAGAATTTATACAAGGTTAAGTCTGGGAAGGGCAACAATGACCGAATAACAAATTACTAGGTGATAGAATTCTGGATTGTTCTTCCGTCACATCTATTTTTGACAATAGGGAGCCTATTGTCGTCACCACATAGTTGAGACTATGTGGTGTGACGACAATGTCCACGCAAACTTATCCTATAATAACACCGGGAAATCCATCCACATTTGTCTTCCACTCTACCAAAAAATCATAAAACCATCCAATTATTTTAAATAAAAAAAAGATAAACCCTAAAAGCGAATATAAAAAGACATCACTCGAAAAACTCATTACATATTCCGTGTCGAATTACAGGCGGCCTGTGATCCGTTCCGTTTTGGGTTCATTTAACAATTTGGTGGTTGGTATTATCGGGATAAGTTTGTGGAGACCGATCGGTCGGAACTGCGCGGGCGCAGGTGGGTCGGGGCAAGACGTTCTTCAAGTTTAACGGCTTACCCGTACCACGTGTCATATGACCTTACTATTTTTAGATTTAATAATTTTACGGTTGGCATTATCTAAACAAATAAATAAAATGGGAGTGTCTGTGTGTAATATTAACATAACCGCTTTCTACTAAGTTCATATTATGTATGTTTATAAGATAGTACATATATCAAAACAGTACTTTTCAGAATTTCTGTCTATCTGTTTGTATCCGCTAATCTCTGAAACGGCTGGACCGCTTTCGACGGGACTTTAATTGACAGACAGCTAATTTAATAAGGAACGGCTTAAGGTACTTTTATATTAGAATTTCATTTAAGACTTGCACATAAGGTCTAACAGCTCGACCACAGGGCAGGGGCGCATCTACAATATCTATGGTGTCTATAGGCTACGGTTGTCTCTTACCATCAGGAGACCCGTGTTCCTGATCGCTGTCTTATACTATATAATTAAATAGAAACGATGACCAACAGCCACTCAAGATGTTAAAGATACTTTGCCAAGTTGAGGCTTTGATGGTCGATTGTACAAATAAATTTACCCAAGGCTTATTATAAAGGCGTACTGCTTAAATACATTTTTTTATGATATTAGAAGGCAAACAAGCAGACGGATTTCCTGATGATATGAAATACACGTCGCCTATAGACACCAAAGGTGGAAATGGTGCTGGGATGGTAAGCCTCTTGCGTGAGTAAGTTTACTGGCTACGCTACCCTCCAAACCAGAAAACGACAATGGCAAGCACTGCCGCTATTGTGGCAGGAATAGGTAAGGCGGTGGTACCAATCCGGGCAAGTCGTCACAAGATTCTACCACCTAGTCAATGTCACGGCGCTGGTGACAAAAGATCCTGTGCTCGCCTCTTACGAGCTGCCTGGGTAGAAGGCAATTGGTCTATTCTACAACGGAACCCGGACCAACACGGGGAAAGTGTTATCTGGAGATAATACTCGAAATTATTAAATATCTATCTTATTCTCATAGAACAGCTATTTTACTCTGACAAAGCCGGCTTATTTTGAATTTGTCAATTCCACAAAACTAGTGAAAAGGTTGACCAGTCTCGAGTGAGTAAGCAATAGGTACTACTTATTAGGGGCAGCTCTTTGTTAGGAGTGTAATATTTAAGCTTGATGGCGTAGGCAAAATACGCTGATACCATTTTTGACAAATCAGGCGGTAAAACGTACCTATAATTACGAATCATAATACCTCATTGCTGCATTATCTGAATGATACTCGAGAATTTAAGTAATAAGAAGTAATAAAAATAATACAAATAATTAAACGCAAACAGTACCTACGTACAAATGACCCACATTTCTAATGAGCTCTCCCGACGCATCCGTTCATTTAAATAACGCTTAGAATTCATTAGGAAAGCGCTTTCATGCTATCGGTAGAATCAATAAAAGCTATGTATTTACATGTCGTCAGTCTTTGCATTAGTCTAGCAATTATGGTCCAGACATCTGAATCCGTGTTCGATTGACAGATTGAGCATTTTGCTGCGTTTTTTTTTAATTTTTAAACTAGCTTTTCGCTCGCGGCGTTCAGATAAACTGAAAAAACTCATAGAATAAGTTGCCATACCTGGGAATCGATCCCGAGACCTCCTCAAAATTGTATACCGACTACGCTGGACCACAGAAGTGATAACATTCATAATTAGCTTTCCGCCCGCGGCTTCGCCCGTTCATTTCATTAAAATCTATTCAGTACCTAGTATTTACGTGAAAACGTAACAAGCATATGGATTTTGTTACTCTTTCCATAATTACAAACTATCACGTTTATAATATTAATCTAGGATTGAAATCTAATGACTACAGACTGTATTGGATTTTTTTTTATGATATGGAAGGCAAACAAGCAGACGGATTTCCTGATGGTAAGAAATACACGTCGCCTATAGACACCAAAGATGGAAATGGT